>CAUYLG010063593.1:0-36096 GCA_963573385.1 Cacajao melanocephalus
GATCAATGCAACAAGAAGAGCTAACGATCCTAAATATATACGCACCCAATACAGGAACACCCAGATACATAAGGCAGGTTCTTAATAACTTACACAGAGACTTAGACTCCCACACAGTAACAGTGGGAGACTTTAACATTACACTGTCAATATTAGACAGATCAACGAGATAGAAAATTAACAAGCATATCCAGGACTTGAACTCAGACCTGGAACAAGTAAACTTAACAATTATTTACAGAACTCCCCACCCCAAATCCATAAAACATACATTTTTCTCAGTATCACATTACACCGATTTTAAAAGTGACCACATAATTGGAAGTAAATCACTCCTCAGCAATTGCACAGCATTTCACAGGTTTAAATAAAATATTGGTTGTCTGCTTGTTTGTTATCTTCATCCCTTATTCCTTCCTGTCTCCATTGTTAAGCACAATTATTGGCATAAAAGAGATTTTTAATACCCATTTTTAGACTGCATTCTAGCCTGGGCAATAGAACAAGCATCCCGTTCTCTCTCCCTCTTTCTCTTCCTCTTTCTTTCTCTCTTACATTCTTTTTCTTTCTTTCTTTCACTCTTTCTTTCTTCTTTTCTCTCTCTTTCTTTCAAAAAAAAAAAAAAGAATGAATATGTTAATGAGAAAAAGTTTAACTTGGTTTAAAATCCTAGTTCTACAATTAAAGATTAATAATAATAATAACAACAACAAAACCAGAAAGCTTTATTTTTGGTGAATTACTAATACAGAATCCTCTGTGAAAGGATTCCATACACATCCATACACATTTCACTACATTAAAAAGTCAAAACTACATTCTTAAAGAGATACAAGCCCAGGTGGAGTGGCTCAGGCATATAATCCCAGCACTTTGGAGGCCAAGGTGGGTAGATCATGAGTGCAAGAGTTCAAGAACAGCCTGGCCAACATATCGAAACCCCGTCTCTACTGAAAATACAAAAAATCAAGCAGGCGTGGTGGTGGACGCCTGTAATCCCAGCTACTCGGGAAGTTGAAGCGGGAGAATCACTTGAACCCAGAAGGCGGAGGTTGCAGTGAGTAGAGATCATGCCACTACACTCCAGTCTGGGCAATAGTACGAGACTCTGTCTCCAGAAGAAAAAAAGGAAAAGAGGGAAGGGAAGGGGAAGGGGGGAAGGGGAGAAGAGAAAAGGAGGGAGGGAGAGGGGGAGGGAAGAAAGAGGGAGGGAGGGAGAGAGAGGGAGAGGGGGAAAGACACACGAAAATATTTATTGTCAAGTCAATTCTGGAAAGTACTCAAGTCAACTGCAACCTAGGACTACATGAGAGTAGGTTTATTATGTGCAGATGAGTGAGACTGGCACGTTAAGAGGCTAGTGCTTTACCATCAAACTTGAAAACCATAAAGATCCCACTAGTCTAGTACTAGGAATGTCTAGTGTTCTGTCCAAACAGACATTTATAAATGCCTATTTTTGTCCACAGATATTAATTTTATATAATCTATATAATGTTAAAAAAAGTTTTATAAAGAAATGTTCTGTTCATTAATATGTTTCTAGCACCTAGCAAAGTGCCTTAGGATGTAGGCGTTTAATAAACAATTATTAAATGAAAGTAAGGTATGATTGAGACAGAGCAACGGAGAGCTTAAGAACCAGGTAAGTATAATCCCGCAAAATACCAGAGGTTTGGAAAACCCTCTGGTGATTACAATAATTCTGTCCACTGCATAATTGTTTTTCAAACTTCTCTAGAAATTAATTTTGGAAAAATTCATGTTTTCCCTTCTACTAGAAAAGCCCAGGAACCTCAAAAATAGAAGTAAAAAATTCCTCTCCCATTATTAGCAACTCAAAATTGAGTACATAAGAGTGTCCTAAGTCCCACTGTCAAGGTCCCTGTTCAGGAGTGGCTAAGGAAAAGTATCACCAACCAGCCTGCTCTGAAACTGAGTAACTCCACGGGGTCATATCCTGAGCAGCACTGGAACCAGAGGAGCTAATCTATGAAAGCTTCTCCTTGGGAAGAATAGCTGATAACCTTGAGAAACACATGCCCAAAACGCCGCAGTTTTGAGAAGGACAAGGATATGAAGAAAAAAACAAGTCACTATGAAATTTAAAAAGATTAATAAATAATGAGAGAGAACCTGATATATTAAACTACTATTAACATCATCATCAAAATGTATCAGTCTAATAGCTTAACAATCTAATGGTTATATACTAACCTTTTACCTTCTCTTACCAAGAACGCAATCATAAAACTGGTTGATTTTCTAAGAAGTAATTCAATCTTCACTGAACTTAACTTGATGAGTTAGGAGTTAGATATTTAAAAAGTCTCAAAGGCAGCATCAGTTCAAGAAGCAAGTGATTCTCCTAAAGCCTACAACCGGATTGATGACTCACACTAAATATATATACTTTTGTTCTCTCTCTGTACCTGCTGATGCAAGTCTTGAGACAAGACTGACGTAAAAATAATTCACTATGACAGCTAATTCTAACATGTTCCACATTTTTAAAAAAATTTGCTAATCATCAAAGGAATACCAAAAAAAGGGCAAGGAACATTTTATGCTTATCAAATTGGTTTTAAAAAAATAAATGATAGTGTCTAAATGCTAGAAAGGCTATTGTAAAACTGGTATGTTCATAAAGTACTGGTACGCAGTGTAAGTTGGGATACCCCATTAGGAAAGCAATTTGGCAATAAAAATCATGACCATATTGTATTTAAGCAATGTATGTATGTATTGTTGATAAGAATTTATCCTAAATGTCAAATAAAGAAAAAATGATTTAAGTAGAAAAATATTCATCACAAAACTTCCAGTGAAGAGATATTGAAAAGTAGCCTAAAATGCCCAATGAGAGGTATAAATTTGTGTTTAAAAATTTTTGGTGCTGGAGGCCAGGCATGGTCGCTCACACCTGTAATCCCAGCACTTTGGGAAGCCAAGATGGATGAGTCACCTCAGGTCAGGAATTCAAGAGCAGCCTGGCCAACATGGTGAAAACCTTGTCTCTACTAAAAATACAAATTAGCTGGGTATGGTGGCATGTACCTACAATCCCAGCTACTCAAGAGGCTGAGACAGGAGAATTGCTTGAACCTGGGAGGCGGAGGTTGCAGTGAGCCAAGACTGTGCCATTGCACTCCAGTCTGGGCAACAGAGTTGAGACTCTGTCTCAAAAAAAAAAAAAAAAAAAAAAAATTTTATATTGAAAATGAAGTGCAACAGAGAAAAAGGCTTGACAAAAGATAAATGTGACACAAGAGTATATCTTCATTGTGATGGCAACCATGTGAAAAATACATATGGATATGCAAAAGAACAACTGAATACACAATGATGGTAGCTATTTGCAGTTCCTGACTACTTGCCAAATTTTGGGAAACGATATTATTACCCAAAAATTAAAAGCCATTATTTTTAAAAAATAAAATATTTTCAGCTGGGCAAGTGCCTGTAGTCCCAGCTACTCAGAAGGCTGAGGCAGGAGGATTACTGGGGACTAGGAATTCAAGGATGCAGTGAGCCATGACTGTGCCTGTGAATAGCCACTGCATTCCAGCCTGGACAACATAGCAAGATTCCATTTCTAAAAACGTGTGTATATATTTTTCTAAAACTAGTCTGTGTATCAACCCTTTTCAGCAGAAAAATTTGAAGTCACAACGTGATTATAGGCCTGCCTCTGCATTTAAAAAATAAGTAAATAAACAACAGCTTCCCAAATCTCACATTCTTCTCACTAAAAACCTTACAAATCTTCAAGCTAGACAAATTTGGAAAGTGAAGCACATTATGGACCTGTCCTAGTGAGACAGATTGTACATTATCATATTATAGGTTCTGAGAAGATCTACAATAAACTTGTCTAATTTTGACTAGCCCAGCATCTGCTAGACATACTTGATCACGAAACCTTCTTTGCTCAAAAGACCTGCAAACTTCTCACTACAGTTTGGGAAATGCTGTTTGGGTCGAAGATGCTCAAAAGGGTCAGCAGAGGGAAGTCATCTTAATTACCAGAGAGGTGTTTCCAGATGCTATGTTTTCCAGTTGGGAGTCACTAATGACAGCATGTCTTATACCTCATGTGTGTATTATGGTAGAAAAATGGCTTGAGTGGCCGGGAACAGTGGCTCATGCCTGTAATCCCAGCACTTTGGGAGGCTGAGGCAGGCAGATCCCCTGAGGTCAGGAGTCCGAGACAAGCTTGGCCAACATGGTGAAAGCCGTCTCTACTGAAAACACAAAAAACAGCCAGGTGTGGTGGCGTACGCCTGTAATCCCAGCTACTTAGGAGGCCAAGACAGGAAAATTGCTTGAACCTGGGAAGTGGACATCACAGTAAGCCGAGATTGGGCCACTGCACTCCAGCTGGGGCGACAGAGGTAGACTCCATCTCAAAAAGGCAAAACAGGCTGGGCGCGGTGGCTCATGCCTGTAATCTCAGCACTTTGGGAGGCTGAGGCAGGCAAATCACGAGGTCAAGAAATCGAGACCATGCTGGCCAACATGGTGAAACCCTGTCCCTACTGAAAATACAAAAATTAGCCAGGCGTGGTGGCGCATGCCTGTAGTCCCAGCTACTCGAGAGGCTGAGGCAGGAGAATCGATTGAACTCGGGAGGTGGAGGTTGCAGTGAGCCGAGATCATACCACTGCACTCGAGCTTGGCAACAGAGCGAGACTCTGACTCACAGAAAAAAAACCAAAAACAACAACAACAAAATACAAAACAAAGAAAAATGGCTTGAGAAATACTGATGTATGCAGCTACTTATAAACAACTAATCCAGCAGAGGGGACCAAAAAAACCCACAAAATAAACCATGCATGGTACAGAATTGGGAGGTTTTCTGGCTCTTACGAATGGGATTCTGATCAAGTCCAAAGATGATAGCAGTTTCTAGAATGGAATGGCCATGTCTTCTTTTGTAATTATGTAGTGGCAACCAAAGAAATCTGTATAACCCATATAACTAGTCAGTTTCCCTTTTAAATATAAATACAGTATTGCTCATGACATGTAAAAAAAAAGAAAGCATAAATCTTTTTGAAATTTTTTTTTTTTAAGAGTAGTATAAACATATGGTAGGTAGGGTGCCTCCATAGGGCAAATGCTCAGTATCTACTTCTCGAAGCAAGCAGCCCTCTACCCTGTTCTACATGGTTCTTTAGCATTATGAGACTGTTACCTCTGGTTGAAGTGTAGCTTTCATGCAGGCTGGGCAAAGAGGCCCAGTACGGGAGAATTGAAGGGGAAGGTGCCGAGTTCGATTACGACAGGTTGGTTCCTCACATATCAACCAGCCCTGGAGAGAAAGAAGGGAAATCTTCAGACTTATCATAACGATCCACAAATACAAATAATAAACTTTCTTTTTTCGTTTATCAGGATAGACTCATTTTATTTAATCTTTTCTCAGAAATTCTGACATAGCTCTAGTTATCTCTCTCTCCTGACACGTTAATTAGATCTATGCCCCAAACTTAGAAGTTAGGAAACCCATCAAGTTAAACAAAACAAAAACAAAAATACACACGAGATGTTATTTCTTTTTTTAAAAGAAACACCCTTCCCCACTCAAATATATCAAAACCTCCCAACAAAAGCTTCTACTACAGGCAGAACGTAAACCAGTGTGTTTTAGTTCATTAGTAAAGGCCACAACCAAAGTAAAGAATGCACCACATAGATGTATAACCTTCCCAATAATTGAGTGACTTCTGGCTAGTAACTTAATTGCTATGCTGCTTCCTTCTCTGTAAAATGGATACCACAGCTCACCACAGGGTTGTTGCAATGATGCAACACATTTAGAGTGTCTAAAACTATATTTGGCATAAAAGAAACATTTAATAAATAAAATCAATTATTTCATGTAAACAAAAATAGATTCTCCTATATGTACTTTCTGGAGACATATAACTAGCTGCAGTGTTTTCAAGGACAACTTCAAATGATCACTATTTTCCAGAGGTTTGAAATACTACAGCTATTGCTCACTTCTCTGTCTTTTGGAAACCTCTTCTCACCTTTCTTCTTCAGTTACTCTCCCTTGGTGTTCTCATTTGAATTTTCTCATAGTGATGTGATAAGACTATGCCTATGACCTTAAATCAGCATTGTGTTTCTTATAAAACGTTATCTGTTAAACAAAGGAGACAAGACTTCACAAATGGGGTCAAACAAAGCTCAGCTGTTCACACTAAGGCACCAAGGTGCTCTGATGCTACATGTATTGCCACAGAGGCATAAGGCAAATGTTAGGGTGAGGTGCTGGGGTAAAAAGGTGAACAAGGTATGCTGCTGCCTTGTCTCACGGTGTTCTCACCTGGGGAATCCCCAGTAGGGACCTGACTATCTGTAGATCCTGGAGCATTTTGAGACACAGCAACTTCTGAACTGGTCTTGAAGAATGAGTAGAAGTTTAGCAGGTAGAGAAGGCAGAAAAGACAACTTATGCAGAAAGAACAACATATGTCAAAGAATGAAGGCCAGAAACAGCTATGCTGTGATATCATTAATAAAGGAATCAGTGACATGCATAACCCTATTCCCTGTTTCTAGACCAAACATCTTCTTGGTCTTTTCCCCTTAGACAAGAGCAGTATATACATGAGTGTTGCTTCATTAAGTCAGGTACTTTAGTCTGCCACTAATGTTTCCATGTGGTGCTAATCCAAAGCTGAGGGATGCCCTCACTTGCTGCTGTGCTGCTTGACCTCATTCCTCAGAATAGGCTTTTCTTGGAAGTAGCTATAACAACACTCAGGGGAAAGTACCAAGGATCAGTTCTTCTAACTCCATTTAAGACTATCACAAAAAGGGAAAGCGTATTACAGAGCTTTATGACTAAAAAAAATTATGCTACCTTTAAAGAATATAAAATTCATCTAGTCAATATACCCCCAGTAAGTATTATTCCTACCTTCATTCAAGGCTAAACTATTTTAAAATTTAATATAAACTTCTCAGGTAGAGGGAGGGTCTCAATGAGTTCTTAATGAAACTTGTAATAAACGCCCAGAATTATATTAAATATTGTGAAGAATAGGCAAAAGGGCCCCAGGTACACTTTCACGAAATTACAGTCTAAATAGGACAGCAAGGTCCACATACATAAAGACTATAAAAGCAATTCAGTATGGCTTGGCTTTGAGAACCAAGTTGCGTGGTACCAACTATAAATGCTAACAATACAGAGAAAGGATAGATTAGTGTCTGAGATAAACTACTACGACCACAGCAAAAGATCAGGAACAAGAAAAAAGAATCAGTGGTTCTGAGTCACAGGCAGCTGTTTGTTTTAATTTTGAGGGTGTATTACAACATCTTCTTGATTTAAAGAGACATTTATATTCACATTTTAATATTTCTGAAACTCAGATGCATTTATAACGGACATGTACAGCTTAATAATGTACTTTAGTTTCCTTCAAAAAAGCTGTTAAGTCAAGAGTGCAGCTCACAATCAGCTCCTTAGAATTAAAGAAACAAGATACTGGCTGGGTGCGGTGGCTCACGCCTAGAATCTCAGCACTTTGGGAAGCCGAGGTGGGCAAATACGAGGTCAGGAGATGGAGACCATCCTGGCTAACACGGTGAAACCGTGTCTCTACTAAAAATACAAAACATTAGCCAGGCGTGGTTGCGTTTGCCTGTAGTCCGAGCTACTCAGGAGGCTGAGGCAGAAGAATCACTTGAACCCAGGAGGCAGAGGTTGCAGAGAGCCGAGATCGCGCCATTGCACTCCAGTTTGGGCAACAGAATGAGACTCTGTCTCAGAGAGAGAAAAAAAAAAAAGGAAACAAGATACTTTGGTTTAGTCTATTCTAGGCATGGGGGATACAGTGGGGAATAGTGGAGCTCACAGCAGGAACAGGTATTACATCTTAAATGTAGCCTATAAACACTAAAAGTAAGACTAGCTGTTTCTTGAAGTACCCATTCAGGTATATTAATAAAAGAAACAAACTGTATAGGACTAGACCACTCCTTTATCATTCATTTGGGTTTGTTACTTTATATTTGATATCTGAGGCTTTATAGGCTTTGGAACATGTAGTTAGTTAACACTGCCAGTCATAGCTGCAATTCATCCAATTCTAAACAAAACTTAAAAAATTAAGCAGACAGGTAACAACTACCATGTTTTGCGACAAGAAATTACTCAGTTCCAAAATATAACCTGGATATTAAAATTATTTTTAAATTTTAAAAATACAATGTTCAAAAACCATAGAGTTCTTTTCAGATGTTTTTGAAACTTGGTTCTGTCAATTTACAACTTCACAACTCACTAGGGGAGCTGCCAACCAGGGAGATGCTAAGTTATCATCTCACCTGTTTTTAAAGCAAACACCTAACTCTAGCTCTGACAGAGGTACTAACTAAATGTCCTTTCAAATCATATAGAAAACAGATAATATAATTTGTCTAGACTTCCTACCAGTTATAATTAACATTAAAGAGGTCTTTTTTCTTTTGTCACCTCTCTATTCAGTGCTTATTTGGGTTTGTTTGTACTTACTATCTGTTAATCTCCCTTTACAAATGACAACAATAACTAGTGCTATTATGCATGGAAATTAAACATGCTGATAACTGTGTGAAGGGAACTGGGGCTGAAAAAAATATTAGAAGCCTGTAACTCTTTATGCTTCTTGTTTCATTTTGATAATTAAGCTTTTGGTCATGGTGTATTTTAAACAAAACTCTTCTATGTAGGAAATAGGCCCTAATCATATTAAATATATGCTTTGCTTCAATTCAATTTTGTAAAGTACATTTGGATTAACCCTTTGTTCCCCCAACAAATGCTAACCAGCTAGCTAAATCTAACCTTCAAGGAACATTTGTGCTGTTAAAAAATAAATATAGGCTGGGCATGGTGACTCATGCCTGTAATCCCAGCACTTTGGGTGGCCGAGGCAGGTGGATTGCTTGAGTTCAGGAGTTCAAGACCAGCAGCGGCAGCATGACAAAACCCTGTCTCTACCAAAAATACAAAAATTAGCTGGGAGTGGTGGTACGTGCCTACAGTCACAGGAGGCTGAGGTAGGAAGACGGCTGGAGCCCAGTTAGTCGAGGCTGCAGTGAGCTGTGACTGCGCCACAGCACTCCAGCCAGGGTGACAGACGGAGATCCTGTCTCAAAAAAAATTTTTTTAATAAAAATAATATACCAGGTATTTGAAAATATTCCATCATGACGCAAATCTTATAAGATCTCATACTGAATTTTGTCTCTTAAGGGCGATAAAAACAAAGCAAATGAAAATACTAATATAAGTTCGCTTTGATTTATCACTCACAAAAACAAAACTTACTTTCAATTCTCATTTTCAGAAATAACATACAGCCTGTACAGCCCAGGGCTATATTGACAAGTCAATGGAAGAGGACATTTTTAAATAAAAGTGTAGTTCCTTGGAAGCCCAACTTATAAAAAGGTTTGGATTTTAATAAAAACCTCTAGAATCACTCTAAGGATGTCTGCTATACAAATATGTGATTTTATTATGTAATGCCACATGCAAATTATAATAACCAATAGAAATAAGGTCAATAAACTTTCAGTTGCCTGGCTTAACCACATTTATAAACAGAAAGTTCAAAAGAGGTAAAGTCAGCCTGTCCAATAGCAAAACAAACCTTTACCAAAATATGCCAAGCTCTATCACTTGTTGCTTTAATCTCAGCATCACTAATTCCTTAAAATCATTGTGTATGAAATTGTGTCAAATGCTGATTGGTTCTGATTGCTAAATTATATTTCTGAGGCCTCAACTAAAATGGCTTCTGTCTGCACATGTTAAAAAGGAATCAATTTCCACTTGTAACTGAGGCGTTCTTAGCAGTGCACCTTAAACACAAACTGTTATTCGTTTGTGTACATTTGTATTTTTAGAAGGCTATATACACAGAAATCATCTAGATCTGAAATTGTGGAGCACAGGAGGCCCTCAAAAATATCTTTTGAAGAAACTATCAACAGAATAAACAGACAACTTACAGAATGGGAGAAAATATTTTTAACTATGCATCTGACAAAGGTCTAATATCCAGAATCTATAAAGAACTTAACTCATCAAGTGAAAACCAAATAACCCCATTAAAAAGTAGGCAAAAGACATGAACAGATACTTCTCAAAAGACATATAAGCAGCCAGCAAGCGTATGAAGAAATGCTCAATATCACTAATCATCAGAGACATGCAAATCAAAACCACAATAGGATACCATCTCACACTAGTCAGAATGGCTATTATTAAAAAGACAAAAAATAACAGATGCTGGCAAGGCTGCAGAGAAATGGGAACGCTTATACACTGTTGGTGGGAATGTAAATTAGTTCAGCCACTGTGGTAAGCAGTTTGGAGATTTCTCAAAGAAGTTAAAAAAGAGTTACCATTCGACCCAGGAATTGCATTACTGAGTATATACCCAAGGGAAGATAAACTGTTCTACAAAAAAAGACACATGCACTCATATGTTCACTGCAGCACTATTCATGATAGAAAAGACAGGGAAGCAACCTAGGTGCTCAACAGTGGACTGGATAAAGAAAATGTATATGTATACACACACACACACACACACACACCCATGGAATAGTATGCAGCCATAAAAAAGAATGAAATCATGTCCTTTGCAGCAACACAGAGGCAGCTAGAGGCCATCATTCTAAGCAAATTAATGCAGGAACAAAAAACCAAATACCACATGTTCTTACTTATAAGTGGGAACTAAACATTGGGTACACATGAACATAAAGATGGGAACAGATTCTGGGGCTATTAAAGGGGGGAGGGAAGCAAGGGCTGAAAAACTACCTCTTGGGTACTATACCCACTACCTGGGTGACAGGATTATTTGTACCCCAAACCTCAGTGTCATACAATATACCCACATAACAAACCTACATATGTACCCCCTAAATCTAAAAACTTGAAATTATATTTTTAAAAGTCCTCTGAATAAATGAACGGAAGCAATAAGATAAAAATATAGAGGAACAAGTTTATAAAAAATAAGGAAAATAACAATGCACAGTAGTTTACATACTCGAGTCAAATATATAGCGGGCCCGTCTCCTCTCAATCCCAATCAGTCACCAAGTTTGTCCACTCATTTTTCCTTTATAGTCCCATTACCATCAACCTCACCAAAGTCAGACCTCAGATGGTTCTATTGAATAGCCTCCTCCCTGGTTTCCCTGACTCAGTTCTCTCTCACATCCAACGCAAAGGGCTCTCCACTCCCATCTCCCAATCATATATCTTCCATAGACAATTATAAGAACAAATTCATTGGCCTGGCTTTCAAATCCTTACAACCTCATCCCGCTCCCCTGCCCTTTCTCATCATTCTCTTACATAAACTCATTGCCCAATCAGATTGGTTTTCATACTCTACTCACCACATTTTGCCTGTTTTCACCTCCTCATCGTTACACAGGCTGGAGAACCTCTGCCTAAAAGGTCCATTCCTTGATCATCAGTTCCATTTGTCGTTTGTGAAATTTTCCCGATCCACAGGGATTTCTCCTCTATTCTACCTAACGCTGAGCATACACTGTGGTGCGCTGTACCTTAACTATCTTATTTTACCATCTTGTTTTGTCCACCTAACTGGATAGGCAGTCCCCTGGGGAACAATCTGTTTTGGAGCTAGTAGTGTCCTCCCCAGTCTCTACCACGAAGGTTCACATTCAGTGAAGAATACAGAATTGAAGTTATGAAAAACCGCACTCGAATACGGTTTCTTTCCTCCCATTTCCTAACATAATCTTTTGCAACTTGCTGAACCTCTTTCTGAGCCTCAGTTTCCTCATTTATAAAATTAGAGGTAATAGTATTTACTCTATTAGGGTTGTTCAGAGGATCAAATAAGAAAACTCACAAAAATGGTAAGTAAATGTAAAATATTGTTATTATCCTGTCTCTGGTACTGGGGAACACTATTGCTAAGCTACAGCTGACAATGCACTATTAAAAATGCACCATTTTAACTAGGAAAGAACCTGGTCAGGTTCCATCTGGTATTATTACAAAACGGAGAACTAAAGTAATGGATAAATGGTAAGACTAGGCGGTGCTGCTTCTCAATTTGATTGCAAAATATTACAACTATGTAGTCAACAGAAGTGAAATTTTCATATTTTTTCCCCATCAAACTAAAATATAGTGAAGATACAGATGGCAAAACAGGCAGTGGGGGAAGAGGAGGCTGTCTTTGCTTTATTTCAGGATTCACAGATTTTCAAGAGACAACACAGTTCTGCAGTGACGTACGATTTAGTTTAAATTGTAATGGCTCACCAGGAGTGCAGTGACAGGGTCACAGGACGGGGTCTGCCAGCATGCATGCTCTTATAGAGTTCATCAGATTATTACTAGTTTTCAATAACGACCATTAAACACCCTTCTCCCAAAACTAGATCCTCTTTGAGAACATCAGACTCTCTTTTCACCCTAAACCATTTATAAATGTTCCGGGGTTCCCTTATAGGCACATTTTTCTGCCACAGAATCATCCCCAGTGGCAAAAAACGGGCCTTCTTATAGATAGTGCACAGTGTGGGCCTACAGCTGCTTTTGAAGAATGACATGTTGTGATTTGGAATTTCCAGAAATATCAAAAAACAAATTGCTTTCTGACCCACATTTGCACCCAAAACTGGGAGAAAATTTCCCTAAGATCTCCAGGGGAAGTTTTTACAGGAATATAATTTTGCTCTTAAATCTTCTACACTGCAGCATGCTGGCATGTCAAAGACTGATTATTAAGTCCCAGAGAGGTGCTAGGATAAGAGATGAAAGAGTAAATCAGGAAAAATAAATACATAAAATAACTATTCACCAAAGTTAATACAAAAATATTTTGAACAAAATTATCAAACAAAACAGAAGTAGAAAGTGCCTTATCGGTCAATGCAAGAATTTTAAATATTATTAAAATTGATTTTTTAAGTAAGACATCTCTGTAAATGAACAGTCATATGTCATTTCATCCAAGTTATTTGAAACTTATTGATCTTATCATTTGTACAAGGACCAGACTCTGCCATCAGTTTGCTGAAAGGATAATGGAGCACTCCCGAACTGTTATGATAGGTTGGATGCAAACAGTGGTCCTCATTTAAACACACAGAATAGCACTACAAGTGGACAAATTCCAACCTCAGCAATTGTATATTACATGATAAATTAGCAACTTGGTCTGCTTTGCCTCACATCAAATCCAATACCATAGCCTTGCTATTTTAATTTGCAATCAGAGCTTGAGCATCAGAAGATGTACCTGAGGTACATTAAAGAGCCCCCACGCAAGCCATCTTCTCCTGTTATACTGTGAGCACAGAAAACCAACAATTACCAGCAATTGCATTTTACCCCTACAGGACAATACCAGAACAGTTAAAATTGTCTCCATGCAAGCAACCAGGGAAAATATACTTAAAAGACTTTATATGGAAAATTACATTTTGGGGAAAAAAGTTCAATAGAGGACATGTATCTTTCTGTATGGGCAACTAAAAACCTCTGTTAGTATATTCAAGCCTATTCTGTAAAATACTGTCCCTATTCATCCAACTAAAAGCAAGCTACGTTCTTAGGCTATAATAGGTCACAACTAAGTACACGGTACCTTGCTTCAGGAATAATTTTGCTTTGTCTGTCAACTGTCAACAAAACACAAAGAGCTCATGCAACCCAGTCATGTACTATGGATGTTACAGATCTAACAAAATACAAATAACAAGAATACAAGATTTTCTAGCCACCCTGCTTTCATTTTATATGAGAAACTGAAAACATTTTCCTTTCCACTTTCCATTAATCTCTATTATATTACAAATCTTTTCATAAAATACTTTTTCCCCCTATGTGAAGCTACAAGTGACTTGGGGATGTAATACTCCAACTGCAATGAACGTCCGACTTTCTAACATGAATGGTAATAAATGGATGTCAGGTAAGTCATACAGTCATTTCAACAAGGGAAAGGAGGAAAGAATCAAATGCAGTGAGATAGTAAAATGGTTACTCTGGTGATTATATTAATATTTTAGTGATGAAACCTCTCAGAAAAATTGTTCATTACTTCCATCACCATTCCTGCCTCTCGAGTCTTCACTCCTGAAAAAACCCACCACCTTAGCTATGTACACATGATAATGAATAAACCTCAAAACGAACTCAAGGTTTGGTTTCATCATTATATGCAGAGAAAAAAAAAAAAGACTGGAAGGAAATACTCTACAATGTAATCACTGGTAATCTCTGCGGTTTCTTCTTTTATTTCTGTATTTTCAAAATTTTCTACAAGTTTATATGGTTCTTATAATCAGAAAGCTTATTAACAAGAGAAGAGACAGTTTTGCCAAGAGCTTTCAATATAATCATATCAGTAACACAGCTGAAAAATAGTCTGAGCTATATCATGTGTATGCTTGCTGCCAAGATGAATTTTCAGGGAATGTGCCTATGGGGGGAAAAAAAGGAACATGAAAAAAAATCATGTTATTAAAAAAAAATTTTTTTTACTCAATCTAAAATTTCAAAAATACATCATTTTAATCACATAAGCAATTCTCAATGAGGAAGTGGCAGGGTATATATTAGTAGTATTAGTATCATTTATTAAATTAAGCCATTCACTAAAATGCACCCCATCTTTTATGGAAGATGAATATCATTCTTTATGATGGTGTGTCTCTGAAGGTAGGTAATAAATCAGTTTTAAAGAGAGGTGCCTTGTTCCCCACCCCCTCTCCCCTGCCTTTATTCAGTGTGCACACAGATCAACTCAGATGTCCTGGGGTAAGAATCAAATAAAACAAAATTCAATCAGGATGGCATGCACGCCTAAAACCTTCTTACCAGAAGAGTTTTTCTTTGCCCAAGTCTAGCTAAAAGTGATTTTTATTGTTTGTTTGCTCAGAGACTAGTATTTATTGGTATGGTTTCATGTGATACGCCTTTGGGTAGCGAATGACAAATGTTAAAACTGAACTATAGCTACTACTGCCTCAAAGGACATCTTAAAATCAGAATGGAGTTCAAACTATCACCAGGCAATGTTTGTTCATTTAACTTTAATTATTTTCTCCTTGAGAATGGTACTAATGAAACTGAATATCTTTCATGGTTTCAAAGGGCCATTTGAATAGTCTGTAAACAGAACTAAGGGTAGACAAGAGATCTGGCTGAGCCAGGAGGTTGCTAGGTGATGTAGAATGTAAACCCACAAACTTGTTAAGGTTTGCTTTGCTTTCATGCCACTTTCACACACTCTCAAAAGTTTTGAGAATTGATTTTTCAGGTGGTCATTAAAAAAAAAAAAAAAAAAAAAGAACTCCCTCCCTCCAAAATTCACTCCCTGCAGATGTTCTGCCAGATTCAGAAGAGATGAAATCCATCTAACCTTTGGCCGCAACATGGGAAACTTTTGGTTTTACATGAATGTAGGATTATATATTTTCTGAATGCCCATAATTTAAGAAACAAATGCAAGGTAGATTTTAACATTTGACAAAGATACTTCTAATCTCTTATCTAACTTAAAACTAAAATTTCTCTTCAGAAAAAAACGTATGATCACAATTCGGGAGATCTGGGGCACAAAACCAAAACCCTGTGGCAAATGCCTTAGCACAAATCATCATGGTGACAAACCTTTCAGTTTAGCCACTCTTGTCTTCTCTCTTCTGGCCTGCACCAAGACTCACTGCCTGTGAGTCTTCTCCCTCTGGTCCCCTCCTCCAGCCTCCTTTTTAAGTAGCTGATCAGAGATTGTCCAGTAAGAGCACTTTATTAGATCATCAGCCAGAGGGGTTCACAAGTACTGAGAGCAATGGGCTCAAATGCGGCACATCAGTTTTAATAGACCAGGGGCTACTAGTAAACTGCAGATACTGCTGAGAACTTTCCATGCACTGAACTCTTGAAAAAGCACCGTCTCTCCAGCTTAAATGCAGCTGCCTCTTTCAATGCCGCAAATGGGTAAATTTGACAAAAAAGCCACCATTAAGACTACATGAAAGGCTCAAGACAACATCCTTTCAATGCTTTGTACTTCAGTAATCAGATGTACTTACTCACCCCCTCCCCCAAACCCGATCAAGAACTATTTCTGAATGGTAGGAAATAATTCCACTTTGTACATCTTTTAGTTAATCAAGACTTTCTATTCAGCAATTTGACCTTTTGTTCAAAACAGGATTATCAGTTTTTTCGCCAGTTACCAAGGGCGACTCGCATGGTGAACATAATTGCAATAATTTGCAAAACACCATGGCAACCCACATTACAACTAGGTAAATACTGGGCTTTTGTGCTACATTGTTATTTTCAGAGATGCTGAAGTCAAAGAACGAATGACAAATGAACACAAAATTTATATTTGCTTTGTCTCAAAAGAGAAGAAAATTGATAACAAGAATTGGAGGGAAACCGACTACAGCTGTAATTTCTAACTTGATTAATTAGGATGGTAACAGTCCTTAACAGTATATTCAACAAACAGCCCTGACTTGGTCTCTCCACCCACCTCTCTCCATACCACTACCACTATCTGCCCCACCCCAGACAAATTTTTTCAGCTTAGAGAACAAACATCCCCCATTTGCTCTTTTCTTCAACTTAATGGAATCCTTAATTGCAGAATATTGTTCTCCTGCTCTTCATAGCAATGAAAATGAGAGAAAGGAGGAGAGTGCCAGGGCAGACAGGGAGCTACAGTCATTTTCTTTTCCTGCCTCTTTTGGACACCCCAGGCCCAATGATGAGACGGCATTTTCCTGGTATCAGCAGCTGTTTGGTAGCAGACAATAAAGTAAAAAGTATTTGGCTTTGCAGAAAAGCCACTTCTTTCCACTTGGCAACACAAGGTAAGTCTACATGCTGAGATAAAGTTTCATAATTTAAATGCCAGAACATAAGATGAGAAAATAATGATAACAATAAAAAAGCATACATTTGTCTTGTAAAGAAATTATTAACTGTAGTACTGTCCCAAAAGCTGTTGAAATGCATGTGCTTGCTATTTGAGGAAGATGTTAAACAATATCACCAATGTGCTGAAAAGCACTTTATACTCAGAGATCCCAATTCACAAAACAATCTAAAAATATAAACTGAGTATTCAGAAATTAATATAAAAATCAACATATTTTAGTAGATAAACACGACCTCAAAAATAATAGAATCTTTTCAATAATAAATGATGATTAGAAAAGTTATATCAGAATTTTTTACTCAGGTATAAAAGGCAGGTTCTGTTTTACAGGAAAGGAGCAGTTTTTTTCTAAGAGGCACAAATTCTGTTATAATACCTAGCTTCTGGAAATTATCAAAGCTGACTTTCTCATGCAAAATGTAGTATTTCAGGATGAGAAAAGAAAAATACACACAGAAAGGGCTTGCAGAAGTTATATTGCCGAGATCTCGAGAGAGAAGCAGCTCCAGATGCATTCTGAACACAGCCCAGCCTGCTTCCCTTCATCTGTCTTACAAGAGCAAAGAGAGAGTCTCTGAAACGATCTGCATATTTCCCCTAACTTTTGAAAAATCAAATGGACCTGATACGATAATGGGTCCATTCTTATTTTGTCAGGGCTGAAGACTTCCTGACAGTTCTCTAAGATTCAGCATAGAGAAATCACAATATAACATTCTTCTGAATATGCCTCTGAAATTATAGATACTGTGATTTCTCTCGAGGAGTAGAAATCAAAAGGATATATGACACATTAACTCCTTCTCAGTCAGTGATAACCTCTTTACACTCTGAAAATATTTTATTTTCTGACTTAGTTCACTCCAAATTTACCATACCTGTATTAAGTGCATTCCTATCAAAAGTCTAAATATTAAGAGGAAATATATGCCTTAATGCCAAATGACAAAGGGTAGAGCAAGCCTTTAGTACTTTTTGATCAGATAGAATTGATGACAGATCTTGAAGTGGGCCTAAAATCCCCATCACATTTGAACTTCTTTAAGAAACCCTTATATATAAATATTTTATAATCTACCTGGAATTTCTCACTTATAACATTTTACCTTCTGTATTCCTCCCCCCTTCTTTTGTGGCTTCTGTTCCAATGTGACTTTTTTCTTTTCTCCTGTTTTCCCCGCCTTTTCGACTTTTTTCTTTGCCAATTGGCTGAGATGCCTCTTGACGTATATTTGTTCAGAAAGGCTCATCTACGAGTGATTGCAACATCCAACCTTCTATAATGTTAATAACCCAAATCACTAAATCAGGAATGGCAAACACCTAGCAGGCATACTGCAGTTCCATTTCCAACTTTGTTCCTCAAGGCCACTATAGAATGGAAGCTGGCACCCAATATAAAACCCATCTGTTAACCTTGTTCCAAGTACTTCTTGCTCCGGAATTCTTAACTCTGGCAACACACTGGACTCACCAGGGCAGCATTACAACACAGCACCACCCCAAGAGTGTCTGATTCAGTAAGTCCTGGGTGGGGCCTGAGAATCTGCATCTCTAACAAGTTCCCAGGTGATACTGCTGCTGCTAGTTTGGGATCTCACTTTGAGAACACCAGTCTGGGATACGGAATGAGCAATGGGATTTTAAAAAGTTCCCCCAAGTGATTCTAATGTGCAGCTAAGGTTGAGAACCACTGTTCTGTATTATTCTCATTCTCTCTCTTGTTCAAAGAGAAACTACTGGTTATTATTTTCTGAACAACGAACTTCATAAACGGAATTGTACTTAAATTATCTCTCAACTTTCTCTCAAGTTTACTCCTTCTTTACATATTATTTAGGTGGTTCACTCTTGCTCTTCCAAGTTTTCTATGCAGCATTAGAATTATCAAAGTCTCAAATCTGACTTAATTGTATTAAAAGAACTGAATGGTTACATCATGTACATAGCTTAATAACATTCTTCCTTTAAACAAACTAATAAACAAAGAACCTCAATCTGGCAACAACAATAGAGTTCTTAAAATATGCAATGTGCTTTAATCAGAATCACAGAATTTTAGGAGTGCTGGTGAAAACAGTGTCTATGGAAAGCAATCAGAATTACACCTTCGACTTTGACAAGCAATATGAAATATTTAAACACTAAGCTTTAAAGCTGGAAGAAACTTTAGATGTCTTGTCTAATCCTTCACGTTGTATGTGAGGAAAATGAGGCCCAGAAGAATGTAAATTTTTTGAATACTGTCACACAGCATGTAGGCTGAACTTCTAGTCCAGTGCTCTTTACACACCACATCTATGCTACTTAATAAATGAGCCAGTAGCTGTATGTAGCTCTTGAGCACTTAAAATATGGCTATTCCAAATTGAGATGGGCTGTAAGTGTAAAATATACAGCAGATTTCAAAGACTTAGTTCAAAAAAAGAGACTATAAAATAGTTTAGTGGTATTTTTAACACTCATTACAGAATAAAATACCATTTTGGATACATTGGGTTAAAATTTTTTTAAATTTTAAATATTATTAATAGAGTCAGGGTCTCACTATGTTGCCCAGGTGTTCCTCCTGCCTCAGCCTGACAAAGTGCTGGGATTACAGGTGTGAGCCACAACACCTGGCCAGGTCAATTAAAATTTATTATCATATTATGAATAATTATCTCTCATTTAAAAAAAATACACATTGAAGTTTATCATATACACTGTTCTAAATACTGCTTTTTCACTGAAAAGTAGAGGAAATTATGGACTACTAGTACATATAGACCTGCAGTGTTCTTGTGAACGGTTACAAACAATTCTATTATGACTGTAATAATCTAAAGAATGCTCTTCTGATCAACAACAGGTTGTCTTCAGTCTCTTACTATTACTATTATAATGCTGCAAGAAATATCCTTGTATAGTACCTTTGATAATATCTGTAAGGACTGTACAACTGTACGGAGAGATACCCAAATTAGAATTGCAAAGTAGAATGGTATGTTCATTTACAATCTTGATGGATGTTACCAAATTGCTGTTCAAAAGGTGTACCATTTTTCATGCCCACCAACAGTGTATGAGAGTGCTCCATTCCCTATACCCTTTCCTATGCTATGTATTACGTAAAAGTCTTCCCAAATAAGTGGAGCACAGAGGATTTTTAGGGCAGTGAAAGCTCTCTGTAGGATACTGTGATGGTGGAGACATGTTAGAAACATTTGTCCAAACTTATAAAATGCACAGCACCAAGAGTGAACCTCAACATAAACTATGGACTCTGGGTGATGATGTGTTAACATAGGTTCATCAGTTGTAACAAACGTACTATGGCAGGGGATGTTGATAATGAGAGAGGCTGTATATGTGTAGGGCAGGGAGTATACGGGAAATCTCTGCACCTTACTCTGAAATTTTGCTGTGAACCTAAAACTGGTCTAAAAAATAAAATCGATTAAAGAAGTTTTCTCAATTCCACAATTAGTAACAATATTACTTTTATAGTTCCATTTTCTAAGTTTAAGTTTTTGATCCTTCTCAAAGTTGCTTCAGTGTAAGGGACAAGGAAGAAATCAACTGTATTTTCTTCCGGATGATTATTACCTACTGATGTAAACCACCCTCCTTTAAAAAATAAAATGCAACTTTGGGTCTATTTATGGGCTTTCTATAGTTGCTCCTTTGTAATCACCAAATAGTTTTGCACCAAAATATTTTAAATACCTCAGTTGCCAGTAGGACTGGTGGGTCATTTTCTTTGTTAGAATTTTCCTGTGATTTTCTTTTAAAACTTGAGGAAACTTTACATTTATGGATAAACTTAGGGGAACTGACAATCCTAAAATGTTGAGTGGTCCTAGCCAAGAATATATGCTTTTCCATTTACCCAAGTCTTCTTTTAAGTCCTTCAGAGTTCATATATATCCAGCACATTTCAAGTTTATTCCTAGGTGTTTCATCTTTTTAGCCTGTATTGTAAATGAGATTTAGTTACTTATGTTTTCTAACTGGTTGATGTGTGTATATGGCCGAAAGCTACTGATTTTTAGTATTAATTTTATAACTAGTAACCTTATTAAAATTCTTTTTGTCTCTGATACCTTCTTGGTTGATTTCATTGGATTTTCCATGTTCAGAATGATCTGTAAAAAATAATTTCCCCCTTCTTCCAATTTCTATATATTCCTTTTTTTGGTCTAATGACAATGGTTAATCTTTTCAAACTGTGATATTTATCAACATTTCTACCGGACTACCTCTAGCAGATTTCCCAAGAATCTAGGGCCATGGACCTAAAAACTAAGTCACACAGGAATCTCTGCAACTGAAAAAAGTAATTTTACTGGAATCATTACAGATTCTGTATAGACCTTTGTCTCAGAGTGCCTAAAATCAAATTTGGGACTGAAAATTTAGCTAAAGGACTTTAAATGTTTGACTAAATATTAAAATAGCTCCTTTCATATTTGGGAAATCAGCCCTCTTAAAAGATTCCTTCCCTAACATAAGTCTTATTTAAATTAAACTGTAGTATTCAATCATTTCTCCTGGCTCTGCCTCTAGAAACCAAAACCTGAAATGCACCAGAGCTCAATTTTGGGGCCTTCAGTCTCTTCTTTCGTTAAGGAGGGTGTTGCATCAGGACAGATGACTGTAAGGCCTGTTCAAGTGTGAGAGTTCTCCAATTCTACAACATAATTTAAAAAAACAACAAGATGAGGTTCCCCATAAGCCTTCATGACTTATCCATAACTGGGGTTAGCAAAATATATATGTTCCCAACACTGAAAGTATTTCCTGTTAACTTAATCTCATTACTCCAACATTAAGTTAGGATTTAGTGTTACTACTGTTTTCATTTGAGTGCTCCTGGCTGAGTAGTATATGTCAGTGAATGTCTAGAGCAGTGGCTCTCAAAATGTGGGCTTGGGATCAGCAACATCAGCATCATCTAGGAATTTGTTAGAGATGAACATTCTCCAGTCTCACCCCAGAACTAGAATCAGACACTCTAAGGGTGACACCCAGCGATCTGTGTTTCAGCAGGTCCTCTATGGTGTGACAGTGATAAGTGGGCATGTATTTATACAAATAAGGTTTAATAAATATACATCATGAGACTAATGGCATATTCTATCAAGTTGTGAAACACATGGAAGCCAAGCTGAGGCAGAGTGCTACAATGACAGATTAAAGGTTTAAAAAAAAAATATATATATATATATATATATATATATATATATATATATGTTGCTAATCTTGACATTTGCCCATATGTTACCCCTCTCAAAGCCCAAAACACCTTATTCCCCTTCTGAATACTTTGGTTACTAAAGATTTTAATACACATTCCCAGGGCCTATAATTTCTAAATTGCAAGAACCGTAAGGAAAAGACCTTCCATCTTAAGAGATGTTTTCACGTGTTACTGAAATAGGTTCAAAGAAAAATTCTTTAGATTCAGCTCCAGAGCTATTTTGTCCTTGCTCTGAATCTTCTAACAAGCCTCTGAATCTACTTTCAAGTCCCACTCATCTGTGGCAAGCCTAACATTCCTCCCATCGACATTAAGATGATTTTAAGAATGCCTGTCCATTTGCTAGTCCATTGCCTTACTTCTGATTATATTCTAGGGCTTAGGAGATGCTGTTAGGAAAAGATTCTCTTTGGCTCCTCGTTTGATGTTTTATATAATAAAACTAAAGAATTTGACTTTGCTGCATAAGCACTGTCGCTGAGTGTTCCTCCAGGAAAGAAAATGGGCCTGGAGTAGGTCATTAATTTACTAAGAACAGAGAAGTCTCTACCTAATCAACTCTTCTTCCCTGGGAACACTCTCAGGAGGCCTTGTACATTAGAAGCCAGCAGAGAGATTTACATTTTTACATGCTGGACTTCAAACTACTGTTGAGAAAAGAAAGCCACTCATTAAAGGACAGATTTTATGAATTCTTTGCGGATGGGTGAAGGACTGAGATACTGCGCTAACTGGCCACAAACTTGACACACAGTTACTGAGCATACAAAAGCACTGTGCTTCAAGATGGTCAAATGCCTGAGGCATTTTACATACCAGTATGAAATGATGAAGACTCTCCACTCTATTGCTACATTTACGGTATCACTAAAACATTGATGATCATAAAACTATGTGGGTAAAGTTATCTGGCGTGGGAATATAGCTACTCACATGTCTGCCAAACTGATTCCCTAAGCAGAGAGGATACATCCTTCATCTGGCCCAGCGTATATCCTGGCTGCCCATACAAGGAATATCACTATCAAAATAATATGTAAAGTGACTCTTAAAGTGAAAAACCTTCAAAAGGGCTGTACTTTACACATATTTGTATGAATCACTTTCTTCAAATAATTAAAATGAATGCTAAGGGCAAGCAACATGCTGGATCTATATTAAAACAGTTTCAACAGCATCACTTGGGGGAACGGCTCTTTTTCATTGGGACACCTGGAGTGCGTGAAAGTAGGCATGACTTTAAGTGCAGGAAGAGATCCAAACGTGCTAATATGTAAGAGGACAAAAAGGTTGTGGATAGCGGAAAGAAGGAAAGAGGTAAAAGAAAAGGGAGATAGAAGGCCACCACCTCAGCCCCCAAGAACTCTGGGATCCTATTATTCAACTTTGAGCCTCCATAGTCTAGGATAGTGTCTGATACATTGCAGAAGATGAAGAAATATTCTTTTAATTTTACACTGATGGAATTAAACTCTCTGATATTGAGACTAATTCAGATGGCAGAACACTCCAGCCTCCCTCAGGCTAGGCTGCCTGTGAGAGTCCAAAAACCCTTCTGAACCTTCCCTCACTGTGCCCTTCTTGCAGGAGGTAGATAAAGAAGCCCTGTGGCAAAACAGAAAGGCAGGGGCCAACTCAAAGATCTCTTCTCACCTCACTGCTTCAGGAGCCACGTGCCTTGGGCAAGCCCTTCACCCCATGAGCTTTTGGGTATGTTTCTGTGGATATTGTAAGCACACCTACCCTACCTCTTTCATGGGATGACACTGTGAGTATCATGTAAGACCAATGTCTCAAACTTCCATAAAAGACTTTTGTGATCAAGAGTAATTCCTGGCCAGGCACAGTGGCTCATGCGTGTAATCCCTGGACTTTAGGAGGTCAAGGCAGCAGGATCACTTGAGCTCAGGAGTTTGAGACCAGCCTGGGCAACATAGTAAGACCCTGTCTCTATAAAAAATTTAAAAATAAGCTGGGCATGGTGGCGCATACCTGTAGTCCCAGCTACCTGAGAGGCGGAGTTGGGAGGTTTGCTTGAGCAGGAGGTCAAGGCTGCAGTGAGCCATGTTCACACCACTGGACTCCAGCCTGGGCAACAGAGAGAGACCTGCCTCAAAAAAACAAAGAGTAATTCCCACATACAAACACTCATATCTTCTCTCCCGGCAATATACAGTGCAGCATTAGTGGGCTTTTCTCCTTTCAGGGATGTTTAAAACATTTTTATCTGAATGCTATGGAGCCATTGCCTAGTGATGGATTACTTACAGGTTATGACGTGACCCATATTACTTGGGAAAATGGAAAACAGTATATCTGCTCTACGTTCCTTCACATCAAACAACTCAATGATTGCATTAATCAAATATGAAATATATAACAAAACGATATGGTTTGTTGGTTAATGAGAGGCAAATCTTAAATAAAATTACACTTTTAGAAAGATTATGCTTGAAGTTAAAAATAAATTCTCATCACCTACTTTTTGGTTGGTAACCAGGCTTCCTACCGGAAATAAGAGTTTTCAGAGAATTCATAGATACTGCTACTCTCTTGCCTCTGCTCAAGGCTTCTCAAAGTATATGACTTTGGGAAGTAATGTTATGCTTCACGTTTCTTATCCTAGGATGATTTTTAGTGCCACTGCATGGTGATACAAGAATACTCTCGCTACCTGAGCAGTTTATGAAATATTTTAGAAGTATTTAAGTACTGTCTGAAAGCTCCAAAACAATCCAGCACACCATTTATGCTGGCCAAAGAATGAAAATATGGGAACACAATTTTCTACCAAACAACCAAAATGACTCTTCCCGTTTGCTCATGAAGAGAAGCTGAGCATTATTTAACCTTTTCCCTAACATGGGCAACGTTAAAAAACATTTCACTTATGAATTCAGCAAACTAAAAGTAAGCATGAACTGGAAACAACACAGAGAACTGCCATTATGTTCATAATTCAACTTTGTGTTACTCAGTGCAGTTGCAGTTTGAGATGCAAACTGTACATTTCTTAAAGGTCATGGGAACACTAGGAGAAAAGAATAAAGTGAATTAGTGAAAAATAAATACAGGGCAGATTTTGACACTAGAAATCACTGTTAATCAAGTTCCATCACTCTCTCAGAAATGCAAAAGCTGTTAACATTAAAATAACTTGCTAAGTATTTCATATAATTGTTTGGAGTTCTCCCTACACAAGGCAGATAAAAAGTTCTTTCCTTTCTCTCTGTGTGTACAATTTATTGTTTGCCTTAAAAAAGTAATTTCCTAAAAATGTATTTTTCTTTCTTATTAGGAACCCCAGTGACTCAACAGCTAAAAATGGGGAGTCTAAGAGGGCTGAAAAAGATTTAGCTTAATATTAAATGATATTTTCATTACCATTAAAATATTTTTTCAAGTTCACTATAAATGTTGATGTAAATTAACGCTTTAAAAGAAAGCATGTGTGTTATTTTTGATAAAACAAAACCCCATACTTCGTAAAGCTTTCATGTATTTGAAAATACAAAGACATTTCAAGTAGAAAACTAGCTTACATTCTTTCTGAAGAACAAACACATTAAATTAAAACCTCAAGGCTAAGGAAACTAAAAAGGAAAAACCAAGTCCTTATAATTGTGTTAGGGAGCCAGAAAACATAGTACCAAGGAGAACAGAACTTTCTAAGTAACTCTAGGTTGAAAAGATACACATTCCAAGATTACTTCCAAGCTAAAAGTTTCACAACATAAATAAAAACAAAGAGTATAACACTATCATTCATGGAAAACAGAAGATGTCCTACACATATTGAAAAAACCCACTAAATTGAGAAAGATTTTTAAAAAGTCAATATACTAGCTGACCTACTAAACATTTCAAGAAAATACTGCATTTTCAAAGATGCATGATAGACTTGAGTAAAAATTATACCGTCAAAACAATAAATCACTTATGCAAATTGAAAAAAATCAACGTTTGTTGTGATATTGATACTACATAAAATGAGTATGAAAAAATGCAAAAATAACTGATCAAAATATTTTTGTTAATTTTGCCTTCATTTAACAATTAGCTTACAATCTATACTAATTTTTTACATCAAATGAAGAAATTATTTTGTCATTAAAGTAATACTTTTAGGCCTATCTAGTCTATTTTACTAGTCTATTTTAAAATAATTCAAGAAATAAGAAGAATAAAGGTAAAAATCTTAATATGCAGTTTGGTAAAGTTCAAGTCGGTCTTTGAACAACACGTTTATCTATCCAGTAAAGCTTGTGTTAATGCGATGTAAGAGTTTGGCAAATTCAACTTTAATGGAGCATAAAAGTGCTTTTGCTTGAAAGTGAGATCATTTTTAAAAATTCAAAGCATGATCACTTTTTCTTTTTTTGTAGGAACAATCTGATACAAGCAGCAAAGCTTAAATAAACTAGAAACATTTCAAATGATCCATAAAGGATTAATAAGCACTGCAGGAAGTCCTATAGGCTCAGCGTATACATTTTCCATCTTTTCCCCCCATGATGGGCATGATATGAAATTCTAAACAGAAGTGAAGTTTCAAAGTCTTTGAATGTTAGAGGGTTGCTGAGTTGAGGTGAGAGGTCACAATTTAGTGATCTCTAATTTGAAATGGATCAAGATTATAATAATATTAGGACAAGAATCATTCAAATTGGGACATTCAATTAAAAAGTTCTTCTTGCTGATGGTAATAGCCAGTGGTCAGAAGCAAAACTAAGGCAAAAGGAGTAGTGGTAAGCTACAGACCACTAATATAACAAGAACAAAATGACAGCTATTATTTTGGCAGAGATAATCTATGCTGAAACACAAAACACACACGCACACAATTTCTTTCAATACAATTTTCTTGTCTTCCCACTGACTTCTGTGATTACCACGGAAAGCAGGGTTCTAAATACATTTCTCAATTGAATCTTCAATCAATAATAGTAAAAAATTCAGGTGGAAAATATGGGAAAATGCATTATGGCATTAGTAACTGTTTACAAAATAGGCTGAACTTATCAATATGCATGAAAGTTGATAAGAAGAAACCCCAGATACCTAAAACATCATATTTTTGTCACCCCAAAGCTCAGTCACAATGCTTGTGCTCATATCAAAATTCTTTTCATTCTTAGGTTGGCACTCATCCTTTTTAATCCTTATAGTCATTAATAATTTGAGAATAAATACACCTCATAAAAATTCCTGTTTTAAATAGAAAAAGTAAACAGCCCCCAAAAAGTACAACAGCTGATTTTCTATTAAAGATAAAGTGCCAATTTTTCCTTACCTATAGACATAATTACAACTCAGCACTCAGTCCTAAATTGAAGTCAGTAAGACCATAGCTTTTTAGTAAGTGCCCACGTTTACTCCTGGAATAAACGCTCAGAGAGGAAATTAAAAACTCCATTCCTTAGTTTTTATATGAAGTTTAGAATATGCATATTTAAAAATCTCTGTGTTTTAATAGTTCCTTGACAGAGGCATAAATTATTCATGCTACTATTATATTATACAATGAGATTTTCCATCGTAAAATGAAATGCAAATACTAAGTGAGAAGAGTGACATTTAACAATATCAATGAATGTTGGAATCAACAAGAGAAAAGCGTAAAAACAGACAAACAAGTTAAAAAAAAACCTTGTCTCAAGTAAACAGCCTTAATGTTGCAGTACAACTGTCAACTTTTCATGTACTAGCCTTTGGTGAGAATACAGAGGGCCCTCACTAAGGCTTTGGCTATTTAATTGCTGATTCATATTACCATTAGCTGATGGGTAAAAGAAATGAAGTCAAAGCAATTCAGATTTCTACGTCATAAATTTAATCATTTACTGAACACCTATTCAGTTCTTTGAACTTTCTAGTAAACTGACAGATTAGAAAGCAAACTGTCACTCTTTTATAGAGGAGGCTTTCTGAAAAGAGCATACAGACTTTGAATCAGAGAGGCCCAAACTTAAATCTCAGCTCTACAATGTATTACCGTTCTAACATTGGTTGTATTTCTTACTACAAGATTCAGCTTCCTTATCTATAAAAATGGAAAAAATACCACCCACTTCACAGGGTTGCTACAATAATTAAATGATACCTTTTAAAAATGTATGTATGTACGTAAAAAATATTTAGCAAAGAGTTTGGCAGCAAAAAAAAATTAGTCTTTCTTCTTTCCCCCATTCTCCAGAAATCTACAACCTTATAGGGAACAAAATGATTTGATGAATGAAAGAACATAACTATAAGAGACTATATTAAAGAAAATGGGGAGAGAAAAGTTATACTTTCGAAGTTCTTTAGGGATTCAGAGGGGAAAAAAAATTCCATAGCTGTGATGTCTATGAAAGGCTTCCTAGAAATGAGATGGGTTTGGGTCTTAAAGGTGAAGGAGAATTGAAACAGATAAAAATGGCAAGTGGTTGAGGACAACCCCAGCAGTTGTGAGAAAACAAGGAGGTCTGTCTAGAGGAATGATAGTTTGACAGTGTTGCTGGATGATAGAGTCTGTGGGGAGGGAAGATTGGATTTATAACATCTCAAATGCCAGAATAATTTGGCTATAACGCTACACAAATTTAATTCAACCACTATAGCCCTCACAATTATGTATAAAGTGTACGTTATATTCTAGAGTGGTATACAAAATAGGACAGGATGCTCACTACAGAGTTAAGGTTAAAAATTTGCTCAAATTCATTTGGCTTACATACACTATAATCTAACCCACAAAGAGCAATCATGATTAAAAATAAAGAGTTCCAGCCAGGAGCAGTAGTTCATGCCTGTAATTCTAGCGCTTTGGGAGGCTGAGGCAGGTGGATCACCTGAAATCAGGAGTTTAAGACCAGCCTGGCCAATATGGCAAAACCCCATTCCTACTAAAAATATAAAAATTAGCCAGGCGTAGTGGTGGGTGCCTGTAATCCCAGCTGCCCGGGAGGCTAAGGCAGGAGAATTGCTTCAACCCAGGAGGTGGAGGTTGTGGTGAGCCAAGATCACGCCTGGGCAGGTGACAAAGTGAGACTCCATCTCAAAAATAAATAGCTAAACAAACAAACAAACAGTTCCAGAAAAACAAAAATGAAAGGGAGATATGAGTGCTACTTACAAATACACGGGGGAAAAACCATAAAGGTGGGTATACTCATGTAACACCGAACATACGTATGTAGCAAGAAGTGAGGCCTAGAACAGAGAGAAGGATGTTTATATTAACTATGAGGAAAAATCTCTGAATATGGAGCTTGTGAAGATGAGAAGAGAGCCCAGCAAGAGATTGCAGAAGCACCATTAATGCAAAATATTCAAAAGATTTTCAAAGCACAGTGGTAGAAAGATGGATTTCTCAAGATGCAGTGTTTTCGCCTGGGTGACCCGCAGACGACATGTTAGTTCTACAATTTATGACTTTTGGATTAAAGCTGGGAGAGGGGGGTGTCCTTCCAGACATAGAGAGCCCTTAATGATAGCACAGCTACACAACTGCACAGTGATCAAGAGTTACTGAACTAAGAAAAACCTTAGCAAGTACTCCCTCAATTATTTCGGCCCTTGGGCATTTCGATGGGAAACTACTCATTGATATTATTCTTTTTCCAACATTCATTTCATAGAATATCAAGACAGAGTCAAATGTTGACTTACTATGGTAAATAGAGGGGAAAAAAGCCTGCTTTGATTTCCTTTCCCTTATTACCACCTTGGTTTTGTGTTGTAGAATGTTGATTAGGTTTGAAAAGAGGGTGGAAGATGTGGGGGGGCATACTCTTCCCTTCAATGAAGACAAAAGATAGCAGCTATTTCGTTCTGCTCTGTGAGTATGCTACTCCCTTAATTCTTTCACCATCATATTAAACCGTGATTTCCAATAGGGTCCTGAAAAATGTATTACATTTTACCTTTATTCTAAAAAAATTAGTAAGCAATTATAGAGAAAGGATAAAAGTAGGGCAAAAATGGTTTTTTTTTTTTAGACCAGCTAAAATCTACAGAGTTCAAAATGATTAGAAAGGCAAACTGTTAGGTATTCAAAAGGAAAATGTGAATGTTTTCCCAAAGGCATTATTAACAATTAATAATCATTACACTGGTGCCTTGTTTACCTGACCTTGTGTAAATTCAGCAGCCTGGTAATTAGACCCATATTTAGCACATTTGTATATTTTCATGCATAGATTTGACTCATTCATTCATCCATTAAAATTTGCTTGACAGATGTAGACGAATAATCAAGCTACAATTTGTATTTACTGGATTATAGAAAATTGCCCAAACTGTTAAGTTCAAAGAAAGCGCATTCTTGTCTCTCTCTTGTGACTGATGTAAAAGCAATTACACATCAGAGGATTGCCCCAAAGCTCTCAGAAGAAGTGGCACTGCTTTTGCAATCTGGGGTCTTCAACAGTATCTTTTTTTCTGAATGCATAGAGATTGTTTAAAGATTAATTCTAACAGAGGGAAGAAAATCTCCCTGTGCATGTAAGTTTATCATTTAACTCATTACACTGCCATTTTATAGTAAAAAGCGATGGTCTGATCAACCTTCTACATCCAAAATAAACGATGCAGCCTTATTCTGCGAAGTCACTAGAAGGCTTGAGGAGGAGAAATAAGGTAACTATTTTTGGAAAGGTTTGTGAAAGATACTTTTTCCTCATGTTCCTAGAAAACAAATGATCAACAAGACCTGACCAGATCTCTCCTAATATTAATCAGTGAGAAACAAAGGCACTGTAAGATTTCATATTAATGTATTTTTATGCAAAGGAGCAGAACACATTTGAGTATTAACTGCTCCCTAAATTCAGATGTTTAGTACTAGTCAAACATGCTGTCATGTGAAACTGTATTTTATACTATGGTGTTTATTTTGCTTTTGCAGTCACTAACCGAACCATCGCTAATATGCGTTTTCTGGTCCAAGGTACAGTATTTCTTTTACACATTTGAAGATACAACAATTTTGCTGTCTTAAATCCATCTCTTCAAACTGCTTATTTTGACTGTCTACTTTAGAAGAAAAGAAACGATTCCTGGCTTTAAAAAGTATGTGCATATAGCCAGAATTATCAAATTTTTTAAACCTTAGATCATAAAACAAATTTTTAAAGAAATATACATAAAGATGCAAGTATAAATGTATATAATCTTTAGTATAGACATTTAGCACCACAACTGAAAAAGAAATAAGAATTGCTTAGAACCCGTTTTCATAAACATTATGTTACCATTTATGCAGTTCAAAATTTGGCTTGAAGTACACTGTTTGGATAGGTAATGGTTAGACATCATGCAGGCCTTACTTACAAATTCAACAAATAAAAAGGTTCCCTAAATTTCTGAAATATACAACTGATTCACTTAGTATTAGTATTACAAAAACGTAATTTGTTTCTTCTGAACAGCCCATCTTTTCTTCCCATAAGACAAATATCATGATGGATATCAGACATTAACTTCTGTGATGATGGCCTTAAATCACACAAAAGACTACCAGGGAACCAGGTAAAGCATTAGTTTAGAAAATGAGTTGCTCCTACAATCTACAGTCTTATAAATACAAAAATGGAATTCAGATCCTTCTAGAGAGTGTGACTTCACATAAAACTGAGTGTTGGCCGGGCATAGTGGCTCACGCCTATAATCCCGGCACTTTGGGAGGCTGAGGTGGGCAGATCGCTTGAGCCCAGGAGTTCAAGACAGCTTGGGAACTCCATCTCTACAAAAATACAAAAAGTAGCTGTGTATGGTGATGTCTGCCTGTTTGTTAGTCCCAACTACTTGAGGGGCTGAGATGGGAGAACTGCTTGGACCTGGGAGGCAGAGGTTACAGTGAGCCGAGATCACACCATTGCACTCCAGTCTGGGCAACAGGAGTGGAAACCGTGTCTCAAAAAAAGACAAAACAAAAAAATACAATAACTGAGTATCTGCTGAGTCTATGGCATTGTAACAGAAGTTTCAGGGGCTTTACATCAAGAAGGCATGGTCCTGACAGTTTAACATGATAAAACAACTCTGATTTTAAAGCCAAACACAAAAGCTAGGTGTCTGACTCTTGGCCTCAACAAAAACACTGACAAGGTGGTGGTGGGAGAGGGTGTTAGGATTCTGAAAGGGGAAGGACTGCTGTCCAAGAAGTCAGAGGCTGCTCAGAGAAAGCTTTATCCAGTGTGTGACTTAGATGATTTCTTTTTGGTTTGTTATCTGTTTGGTTGGTTGTTTTTTACAAGGTTCCAAGTGTTGCAAATTACATTTCACCCTACCTGTTAAAGATAAAGAGAGAAAAGTAACACAAAAGTACAGCTGTTCTATCAACTGCTAGTGATGCTGTTTAAAAAGAAAAGCCATCTAAACTCATCTCCACTCCTTTGCTTTAGCTTATTCCTACAGAGTTGCTTCTACTAGCAACCCCAGAACAGAAATAAAATACTGCATTACTATTGCCCAAAAATATTTAATTCTGTACCACATACTCAAGTTATCTTCCAAAAATGGGAAACAGCCATTCTGAAGGTAGACAGAGGAGAGAAGTTCCCTGAAACCAAGGCCATACAATTCTATTAACGAGCCCTTCTCTGCTGAACTATCTTCTCCTGCCAGACTATTAGGTGCTCCGTAACCACCAGTCAAGTATGGAACAGGAAGGAAGTCCACTGACCACATGACCAATAAACGTAATAGCTCTCCAAGAGGAGGCAAAAGTCAACCAGGCTCTATCACTCTTGTGCAAGAGAGCCCTTGTGCATGCTAGGGCTAGGAAAAGAGCATGTAAAACCAGACAAATACACATGCATATACACATGGTGCTAAGGGCTTCTCAAAACTGTATTCTGGGTATTTAATTCTGGTGTTAATAGGAAAAAGATATAACGGCCTAGTTTTAAGAGAACCTAAACCAACAAGAATTCGAAAAACAGCCTTGGTGCTAAGAAGCCAGTTTTCTGGTCATGGTCTTGGGGCCAGAAAGGGTGCTATTAAGGAAAAGAAAAGATCAATACCACACCAGTGGTTCAAGAACAAGCTAGAAACGCAGAAAATAATTTCACCTGCACAATAATTTTGCAGGTGAAAACCTGCAAAATATGTGTATGTGTATGATGCAAGACTAAGTTTAACTTCTTAGAGATTCCTAAGGTGAATGAAGTTTAGACAGCAAAAGAGATTAAAGATGACATTCTCGAAAATGCCATCCACTGGCTGTGGAGTCATTAACAATAAAAAATAAGAATTTGCTATTCCATCAAACCCAAATACTATACCCACAGCTTCTCTGAAGGTTCCAAAAATCACTCCCTTGGTCAAATAAGCAAGTCCTGTGTCAGCCACGTCCCTGGCACTATGCTTTGCTCGGACGACATGAAACTAAACATAACACAACACAGCGCAGCTTGTGTTCACAAGGAGCTCAAGGCCTGTGGGGAAAAGAGCCAATTAACTTGGCAGTAACTGCTACCACAGAGGTGTGTACGAATGGTTATGAGAGCATGCAGAAGACAATAAGACATTTTGTCTGGAGAGCTGAGTGAAGAAGGCTTTCCAGAGACTGTACCACTGAAGGCAGAAGAATTTCACAAAGTGGGATGTCACGAGTGGTAGACTATGGTACTAGGCAGAGGAGATGGCAGGAGTGAAGGTGTGGAGATAGCCAAGCATATGGGATCTTTGAGGAACGCCAAGCTCTCCAGTGTGGTGGACAGATGGTCTGCAAAGGACACTGAGGGTGGAAAAGGTAGAAAGGGTGGCTTGGGGGTTAATGCAGTGCTCCAAAATCTGAATTTTAATCTGTAAGATTTGAGCAACCACAGAAGGTTTTTAAGTTGGAAGATGACATTATTAACCCTGTTTTGGAAAAATAATCCTGAAAATGATGTAGGGAATGGACTGATATAGAGAAAAGGGAGATGGACTAGCAAGCTAAGCATGAGATGACCAGGAAATGAATTAAAGCAATGGGAATGGAGGAAAAGGCAATGTAAACAGAAGATAATACAATAATACAATATCCAGTGTGTACAACTTGCAGGCTTTAGTCATCCTGGGCTGGGAAATACTGGAGGGTATTGCTCTGAATATCTCACAGGAATATTGTGAGGGGCAAACTAGGTACAGTATAAAAAATGCTTTAAAGACTGCAATGTATTGTATAATATACAATGTATATTAACATAATGGAATCCTCTCCTTTTAAAATCACCTTTTGAAGGCAAATTAAGTACTTTTGGTGTGTGAGAGCAGGAAACAATGGTGTTTAAAGAGGAGGGTCCAGACAGCCTACTTCAGTACTGACATGCTTGTATAGATAGGTAGTTAAGTAAAACTATTTTGAAAAATTTTCAGAGTTACCACAGGAACTGTGAAGAAGGCCAAAACATTCCAAAAGATGGACAGTCCTAAATTTTCACTCAAGTGCCTATATACTGAAGCAGCTGCAGAATCCCATTTCTGTTACCTGATTTCTACAAGGAGTGTTGAGAAATGCAACCTAGGGATTGCCCCATGTTGACTTTCAGGCCCTGATCATGGAGTGCTAGGCTGTGCAAAAAACTAGGCACTTCCTATAGATGGGAAGCTGAAGGTAGTCCAAAAGAGACTATGGTGAGTCACAGTCAAGGTTGAGAGGGTAGTAACAGAACTGCAGGACTCAAAACTACTTTAAAAGCTTGGAAAGAACATAATTCTTCAGCATGCTGGAACAGGTAATGTCATGAAATCATTATTGAGGGAGTCTCCTAGAGGAGATACAGGAAAGATGACATTTCTACACAAAATACTCTTCACCTAGGTTTATGTAATCATATCCACAACAGAGAAGAGACAAGGTTCAACAACGCTAATTATCTGCTATTTGTCAAGAGTCAGCAATAAACCTGAAGACTTAAGAAGAACGGTATTTGGAAAGAGATCCAAGATGGCTGATTAGCAGCAGCTGGATTGTAGCTCCCAGTGAAAGCGCAGAGAGCGAGTGGACGCCACACTTTAAGACGAATTTTTGTTGCCCACAGACCGGGAGATTCCCAACGGAGGAGCCACATGGGTCGCCAGCGCAATCCTTTTGGCCAGCGCAGCTGTTTCGCCAGCACCCCGGCATAGCGCTTCTCGGTGCGGAGTATACAGGATGGGGTGCCCTTTGAGTAAGGCACAGCTGGTCCCATCCCCACAAGGAGAAAAGCAATTGGAACCGCTGAGGACTGAGAGTTTCACAGTAAGCACAGCTGAACCTGGGAAGGTCCAGCTCTGTGGGGAAGGGGCGTCCGCCAAAGGAAAACTTAGAAACAGAAAAAACTTCATCATTGGGTGGAGAGAGATCCAAGATGGCCGATTAGCAGCAGCTCAGGACTGTAGCTCCCAGTGAAAACGCAGAGAGCGAGTGGACGCCGCAATTTCAGATGAATTTCTGTTGCCCACAAACTGGGAGATAACCAGCAGAGGAGCCACACGGGTCGCCAGCGTGACTCTTTTCGCCAGTGTGGCTGTTTTGTCAGCGCCCCGGCACGGAGCTTCTCACTGCAGAGTATACGGAACTGGGTGCCCTTTGAATCGGGCTCCACTGGTCTCATCCCCACAAGGAGAACGGCAATTGGAAGCGCTGAGGACTGAGAGTTTCACAGTAAGCACAGCTGAACCCGGGCACGCCTAGCTCTGTGGGGAAAGGGTGTCCACCGAAGGAAAACTAAGAAACAGAAAAATCTTCATCACCAACAAGCTAGACGTTCACTCAGACCCAATCTGAAAGTCGGCAATTACAAAGACGACAGGTGGATAAATCCACAAAAATGGGAAGAAACCAGTGCAAAAAGGCTGAGAACACCCGAAATCAGAATGCCTCTCCTCCTACAGGGGATCGCAGTTCCTCATCAGCAAGAGAACAAG
>CAUYLG010063594.1:0-112205 GCA_963573385.1 Cacajao melanocephalus
TCAAAAGTGGATGAAGGACATAAACAGACACTTTTCAAAAGAAGACATATGAGGCCAATAAACATATGAAAAAATGTCCATCACTGGTCATTAGAGAAATGCAAATCAAAACCACATTGAGATACCATATCACGCCAGTTAGAATGGCGATCATTAAAAAATCTGGAGACAACAGATGCTGGAGAGGATGTGGAGAAATATGAACACTTTTACACTGTTGGTGGGAGTGTAAATTAGTTCAACCATTGTGGAAGACAGTGTGGTGATTCCTCAAGGACCTAGAAATAGAAATACTATTTGACCCAGCAATCCCATTACTGGGTATATATCCAAAGGATTATAAATTGTTACATTATAAAGATACATGCACATATATGTTCATTGTGGCACCGCTTACAATAGCACAGACTTGGAACCAACTCAAGTGCCCATTGATGATTGACTGGACAAGGAAAACATGGCATTTATTCACCATGGAAAACTATGCAACCATAAAAAAGGATGAGTTCGTGTCCTTTGTAGGGACATGGATGAATCTGGAAACCATCATTCTCAGCAAACTGACATAAGAACAGAAAATCAAACACTGCATATTCTCACTCATAGGCGGGTGTTGAACAATGAGAACACATGGACACAGGGAGGGGAGCATCATATACTGGGGTCTGTTTGGGGGGACTAGGAGAGGGACAATGGGGGTAGGGAGGTTGGCGAGGGATAACATGGGGAGAAATGCCAGATATAGGTGACAGGGTGATGGAGGCAGCAAACCACATTGCCATGTATGTAACTATGCAACAATTCTGCATGATCTGCACATGTACCCCAGAATCTAAAGTACAATAAATATATATATGTAAATTTAAAAAATGACACATGTAAATTTATAGCAGCACAATTCACAACTGCAAAGATGTGAAACTGAACTAAAGGCAATTGACTAATGAGTGGATAAAGAAAGTGTCGTATATATACAACATGGAATACATGGAAAGGAACAAAATAATGACTTCCACAGCAACTTGGATAGAGTTGGAGGCCATTATTGTAAATGAAATAAACAGGAGTGGAAAACCAAAACCCGTATGTTTTCAATTATGAATGGAGACTAAGCTATGAGTATGCAAAGGCATACAGAGTGATATAATGGACTTTAGAGACTCAGCAGGCAGAGGGTGGGAGAGGGGCTGGAGATAAAAATCTACACATTAAGGACAATAAATAACTACTCAAATGACAAGTGCACTAAAATCTCAGAATTCACCACTATATAATTCATCCATTAGCAAAAACCGCTTGTACTCCAAAAGTTATTGAAATAAATTAAAAAATCAAATCAGTGAAAAATAGAAATACTATTTTTCCACATATACCATCAGAGGACTTGCTATTTGACTATAGATTATTTAAAAGGAATTTGGGGCTTTAAGTTCATTAAGCCTTGTGCTTTTCTAATTAAACAACTTCAAACTTAAAAAATAAATAAATAAAATACAATAAATGTCATTAGGAGCTATGCTTTCTCAATAGTTTGACCACGATAAAGTCTAGAATTATTATCAATCCAGTCCAAGCAGCATGCCCATAGTGGTTCAGAAATTAAATGATAGTCTTAAGAATAATAAGAAGATTAAATAATTTCTACCATCCCATTTAGCTTTAATATTCTATAGCATTGTTTAAATTAAAATTTTGGAAAAAGGCTAGGTGTGGTGGCTCAGGCCTATAATCCCAGCATTTTGGGAGGCCAAGGCAGATGGATCACTTTAGTTTAGGAGTTTGAGACCAACCTGGACAACATGGTAAAGCCCAGTCTCTATCAAAAAAAAAAAAAAATAGCTGTGCGTGGTGGCAGAAACCTGTAGTATCAGCTACTAAAGGGGCTGAAGTGGGAGGATCACTTGAGCTCGGGAGGCGGAGGTTGCAGTGAGCTGAGATCACACCACTGCACTCCAACGTGGGTGACACAGTGAGACCCTGTCTCCAAAAAGAAATTTTTAATTGAATTTTATTATTTAATTATTTAGGTTAGAAATAATGATAATCAACTAATTTAAATAATTTATTTTTATTAGTTTATTTAAATAATAAGTAATAAAAAGCTGGAATTAAATCACATATAAAATTTACAAAACTATTTCATAAATAAAATTATTGTGATATTAAATAATACACATTATCTTCTTAGAATAATGCTTGGCACATAGAGACTATCAAAAAAGTTTGCTTTCCTCATTATTATTATTGATTGTAGCAATAGTTGCATTTGGAATTCGAAGTTAGTAAACCCTAGGTAAAGGCATTGGGTGAACTGGATTTGAATTGGAGTTCTCCTACTAGGTGTGTGTAATCTGGAGAAACCTATGTAATAATTCTGAGTTGTATGTAGTCGCTCACCTACAAAATGAGGATACTAGCCTGCTCATGATTGCTGGACAAATTTAGAAAGACACTGCCTGCAAAAATTAACAGTATTAGTGCCTCATGATAGTAGGAACCAAACAGATATTGCTCTTTCAATAGTTTTATTATTGTTATTGTCATGTGGTCACAATATGCACATGAGGGTTTTTTGCTATACTCATTTGATTGAAGAGGAAACTGAAGTTTGTAGAGTAAAAATAACTTGAACATGTCCACCCAACCTCTTAAGGGGCAGAATTCAGATAATAAACTAGATCTACTGATTCTTAAGCAGACCAGGGTCCACTTAGGCAAAATTTCTTTGAAGAAAATGGTCCTTTCCTGCCATGGCTTGTTAGTGAAAGCCCATGAATCTATGTACAAAATGCCTGTGCTAATATGTTAATATTTTTGTTGGTTTCTAGAGGCACAAGGCCTCAAACAAACACTTTTCAGAAGTGCGTCTTATGAAACAAAACTCTTGTGATACTTAGAAAAAAAATGGAGGGGGATGGTGTCTATGTCTCAATGTGAGAAGTGCTCCATATCTTAATCACCTGATTTAGATTCACATATATATTAGTATATCAAAGGAGTCCTGCACAGAATAGTTAAAAAAAGAAATCAGACTCTATTAAACTCCAGATTTCCTGAAGTATTTGAACACAGAAAACCTCTTAGGAGTCCACAGAACCCATTTGGGGAAATACCACCTTCTGTGATGCTGGGAATGACAGATACATTGGCAAGTTGTTAGGAGAGATAATGAAGAACAAGATCGAGTTTTACCTTCCTTTCAAATTCCACAATGTAAATGGATACCTGATGCATCTGTGTATGATCATATTTGAGATTAATCAAATGCCTTGCTACAACTTTTGAAATACAAAAATGAGAATGACAGTTAACAGGAAATACTGGACTAATGTCAAAAACTGTAGGCTATTGTCCTAATTTTATAACTACTGTAGCTTAGGATACAGGTACAGTATCCTAATAGCTGGACTGCCTTGCATTAAAATCCTACCTTTGCCATTTACAGCTCTGTGACTTTGGGCAAGTCTATGATGTCTACAAGCCTCCACTTACTCATCTGCAAAATAAGGATAAAAATAAATACCTTTCATGGTTGCTACCAAGTTTATCGTAAAAGGGGTCTAATATCACCTACTTGAGATGGCCACTGTAAGAATGATGATAATGCATGCAAAATACCCATCAGAGATGAAGCATGATAGACATCCACACATTTTTAGCTATAAGTATGATCACTTTAACACTTCTCATCTGCACTTTTCTTTTTCGGTAAACTAGAGTTGATTCAGCACCTGCCCATCACTCAGTGTTGCTGCTCCCACCCCCATTTTTTCATTCATTCAGTCATTCTTTTTTCCTTCTATGTGTTAAACAGTTGATAACTAACTGTATACACTGGAAGAACCACACGGCATAGATGAAAATGATGTATTACTGGTATTCAAAGAGTACAGAATCCATCAAAGATAACAAATAGTACTCCAGATAGACATTGTTTAGGACCAAAAGGGAGATGTGTAAGAGTTAGTATGAGAACACAGCAGAAGGTAGAAAATTACTCCTTCCAGAAATACAGAAAGGGACATTGGGAATGTTTCACAGAAAGGGACATTGGGAATGTTTCACAGAAAAATAATATTTGAAATAGACCTTAGAGGTTGAAGAGGTGCTCACAAGACAAGAAGTTATGTCACTAAAAATTGCTACCATATATCAGTTCTTAAAATATGCCAGGAATGTGGAAAGTTGTAAATTCAAGTTCATGGCAATCAGGACTGATAGTGATGTCCCCATGTTAACCATCTTGGTAAACATATTCTGAGAGATGGCTGCCTCATCCCTAAATGTCAGCCCTAGGACTGGGCTCCATAAATTATGTTTGCTACTTTTATTTTGTTTTCATTCTTTCCCAATTTACTCTTTAAGATTTTAAAAAGAAACTACATGGGTGCAGTGGCTCATGCCTGTAATCCCAGTACTTTGAGAGGCTGAGGTGGGAAGATCACAAGATCAAGAGATCGAGACCATCCTAGCCAACATGGTGAAACCTCATCTCTACTAAAAATATAAAGTGCAAAAATTAGCCAGACGTGGTTGTGCACACCTGTAATCCTAGCAACTCAGGAGGCTGAGGCAGGAGAATTGCTTGAACCCGGGAGGCGAAGGTTGCAGGTTGCAGTGAGCCGAGAGTGTGCCACTGCACTCCAGCCTGGGCAACAGAGTAAGACTCCATATCAGGGGGAAAAAAAATAATAATTACATGGCATCTGAGGAAGAAAATAATCATCAATGAAAAAAGGATAATTTCTTACTTCTCTGTTCATTTCCTAATGCTGTGTCTTCATTAACACACTGCTGTGCTCTGAATGTTTGTGTTTCCCCAAAATTCATATGTTGAAATCCTAACCCCCAAAGTAATAGCATTAGGAAGTGGGACTTTTGGGAAGTAATTAGGTCATGATGGCGGAACTCTCTTGAATGGGATCAGTATCCTTATAAAAGAGGATCCAAAGAACTTTATCCTTTTCACTGTATGAAAACACAGCAAAAAGGCACCATTTTATGAGCCAGAAAGCAGGCTCTTACTAGACCCCAAATCTGCTGGTGCTCTTACCTTAGACTTCCTAGGTTCCAGAATTATGAGAAATAAATTTCTATAATTTATTAGGCACCTAGTTACAATATTTTGTTATAGCAACCTGAATGGCCTAAGACATAAATCTTTTCAAATTACAGTTGTCTTTAATATTTATGTATGTGCCATTTTAGTTCCTTATTCTAAATTTTAACACTTTTTTTTCTAAGCTGCATTTCCCCTTTAAATCATGGCAAATACACAATTCATATGTTATCTTTTGTTTTTGAAAAAAGAGGATGTTTTTCTGTGCCAAGTATGTGTAACACTTATTTTAGCTCATGTCTTCCACTTCATTAAGACTGAAATTAGACTGGCTTGCTTATAGTATTCCTCAAAGGGAATTACAATTTTCAGGGTGCTTATATTCCAAAATTCCTTTTTGGAGTTGATTTCTTGAGTTGACTATTAAGTTGACTCCCTGGTCTGGGTCTTACTTTGGCAATCACTCAGCTGCTCTGTACTTCCTCTCTTTTTCCAAGAAGATTTGGGGGTCAGGGTGAAAGGGCTCACATAGCAGCAAGTAACTCAGCTGGCTATCAAGGGAGCTTTACAATATTCAGCAGGCATGGTGGCTCATACTTGTAATCCCAGAAGTTTGGGAGGCCAAAGTGGGCAGCCCACAAGTTCAGGAGTTGAGACCAGCCTGGGCAACACAGTGAAACCCTGCCTCTATCAAAAATACAAAAATTAGCTGGCTGTGGTGGCAGGCATCTGTAATCCCAGCTACTCAGGAGACTGAGGCAGAAGTATCATTTGAACCTGGGTGATACAGAGGTTTCAGTGAGCCGATATCACACCAGTGCACTCCAGCCTGGGTGACAGAGTGAGATTCTGTCTCAAAAAAAAAAAAAATTATAGCTTATTGCCCTTAACATGTGGCTATGTTTACAACTAGCACTTTTCCTTTTCAAGTCATCTCTTTTATTATTTTTTTTTTCAAAAAAAAATTTTTTTTTAAAGATGGGGTTTCACCATGATGGTCAGGCTAGTCTTGAACTCCTGACCTCAGGTGATCCACCCACCTCGGCCACCCAAAGTGCTAGGATTACAGGCGTGAGCCACCACGCCCGGCCTGAGTCATCTCTTTTTTAATAATCCAAGGGGCTGAAGATGACTCTTTTTCCTATCTTATGTGTCCATTCTTTCAACAAATATTTAGTGAGGACCTATTGTGTGCCAGGTACGTTTCTCTGCACTGGTGATGTTCTAAGAGCAAATTCTAAGCAAATTACCTGCTCTTAGTTTTATTTTTTTAATTTATTTTCATTTATAAAGAACTGGGGATAGAAATAGCTGCCTTGAATTCTTGTTAGAAGAATTAAATGAGATTTGTGCAGAACGTACATAATAAAGTGCCTAACATACCGCTAGTAATAATGTCATCCCCTTTAAGATGAAAAATAATATTAAAAGGAAGCTTAGACTTTCTCTGGATGATACCAGAGCAAAATTTTGAAGGTAAGAATAGTAGCGGCGAGGAAACAAAATAAACAACCAAAAAATATTATGATAGAGTATATAATGGCTAAGAAAACAAAGCATGGAAAAGTTGGTAGGGAGTAGGAGAGCTATGAGAGAACAAATTGTACATTGAATCATTGAAGACATGCCCACAACCTACTTCATAGTGCATACAATGACATCTGTAAAAATCAACAGGAAAGAATGCAGATAGGAACAATCTTTCATACTTCATAGAGTTATATCAAAATGTATTTATAGGAGGAATTAGTCCTTGCATTTTTTTTTCTTTTGGAATATGTTGTGCTTTCTATGAAAAAATAGAATTCACTCTAAAAAGGTATAATTATTATGATGAGTATAAATGTACAGGCTTTGAGTAATAAACCAAATTTAAGGTGAGAAACATGCCATGGAATTTCAGTCTTGCAACCCAGGCTACCAGCTGTTAGAAACTGACATGATGGTGATCTCCAAATGGAAACCTGCCAAATGATAACTACAAAGAAAGGCATAGCCCATCTAGCTCAACAGACAACAAGAACAACAACAGCAACCACCCCTCTGTTCCTTCATGGAAGAATTCTTCTTCTGGTCCATTTACATTTGCTGCAGAATTTGTACATCTAGAGGGGATTAATAGAATGGCTTTCTGGGCCCAGGTATGCTTTTGGAATGAAATCTCTGCCCTCAGGCGAAAGTTAAGTACAAAAAAGAGAGGTTGGTGGGTTGTTTAGGTAGAGGAAAGATTCTTGTTGATATTCCCTAACCAGGATACCTGTTTTCTACCATTTAATAAATGGAAGTGAGAAAGGAAATTAGAAGGATGTAATGTTGCACTTGATAATTAAGGTAGCTATAAAAATGTAACAGCATGCCTACGGAAGGGTACTAACATGGAAACAAGATGGACCAACAAAAAGCCCTCCTTAATGCTGACATTTTTACTGATTCTCCAATGCCCTGCTCCTCCTAGTCTTTCATACTTGATTTTTTCCCTCTTGATTTTTTTCCTTCTATCCCTCACACTCCACAAGCTCCCTTAGGAGCCAGTTATGTGCATTATGTCCTTAGCCAAGGGAATGCATGGAACCCAATTCAGTAACCTGGGTGACCTTTCAGTAAGTCATTTTTACTTTCATTGTGATCCAGTATCCCTGCCCTAGGAAACAAACTTTTTTTTCCCATTTTTAACTGAAGTTTCCATCTTAGACAAACTTTTGAGAATTTTTCCCCATCTTTCTTCATAAGTTTGAGTGTCTCTTCTCTTATTATTGCTGTTATGATGATGATAATGTGAGTGGTAATACTTACATGTCAGACATTTATTATGTTCTTTATGTATATATTCTTCATTAATCTTTACATGCAAAATTCAAGGTAGCGAATTTTGCCTTGTGTCTATTGTGCAAAAAATTATAGATATGGCTTTTGGGCAGAGTTAACCTCAATCAGATTCATAAAAAGCCCATAAAATTTTTATGGGAGATGTACCAGCTTGGACTAAAAAAAATAGAATTCAAAATAAAGAGGCCACTAGTTCTCCAGATTTCAACAAGAAAAAAGCATGATGATAAAGCTACCTAGCTACACACATGGAAAACTAATTATATCTTAGTGGGCATAGACAGAAGCCCACAGCTCAGAGCCAAGAGCAAAAGAGAACAGGATAAAAGAATTACTTTCAGGAAGCAGAAGTTCGTCCTAATATAAGAACATGTTTTTTCTAGAGTTGAAGAACCTGACAATATGGGTCCTTCAAACTTGATGCTGCAATTAGGATGAGACATTTGTGGGTCCTGTGATGGAGTTCAGTATATTTTACATGTAAGAGAAATGTGAATAATTTGTGGCCAAAGAGCTAGAAATTTACCAAGTTTACCAGTTAATTGTGGTAAATTGCAAAACACAGCCATATTCTCCCATTTCTATCATACAAGCCTCTTTGCACTACGACTTTGCTATTTGTCTCATCAATATGTGCAATCTACTTTTCTACTTCTTGCACTTCGGATGAACCATGATTAGCTTTCACCAGAAGCATATGGAGGAAGTAATACTGTATGACTTCCAAGCCAAGACCTCTAGAGTCATTGCAGCTTCTTCTCTCTTTCAAAAGCTGAGATCACCTTGCTGTGAAAAAGACCAGGATTAAAAACCATAGAGGAAGGGAGAAGTTGGTCATCTTAGCTATTCCACTCAACCCTTGTCATACATCAGGTCACTGTGGCTGCCTGAGTAAGCCCAAGTGAAATCTGAAGAAAAACAACTCCATCAATCCACAGAATCATGAGAAAAAATAAACTTTTTTTTTAAAGCCACTGTCTTATGGCTTAGCTTCAAGCTTGTTATTCACCCATAAATAATGAAAACACCATGTGACATGTGAAATTACATAATACTATCAGTTTTACCTTCTTTCCATAGATGTTAACATAATTAAAGGAAATCCTGAGTATTCGAGTAAAGCTGAATAATAATGCCTTAATTTATGCTGCTCAGTATTTTTCAAAATAACATTACATTCAAGTAATATTATTCAATATAAATCTTGGCCACAAATTTCTCAGAAAAAAACATCTGCAGTAGTAGTAAGAAAGTGGTAAAAAAACCCAATAACTGGGTCAGCCTGAAAGAAAGGAAGGAAGGAGAAAGAATTAACTCCAAACTATCAACCAAAACAAATAAATTGACTAAAATAAACAAATATTTTTTACTGAAGTATAAAGCTTAAAGTAAGTTAAACCTTGATGTTACAGAAGCACAGATCAAAAACGTTTCAAAAGACATAGGATTCAACCTCCTATACAGAATTCAGGCCAGTGAGTATCTGGGCTTGGCTGCAGACATTTAACAAGAAATAATTTGCTTTCTTACTAAGTAATATAGTTTATTTCAATGCAGCTAAAAATATTAGACTGTCCCTCTTTTGCATTGAAATCTGGCAAGTTCATAAAGAAAAAATCTCACTAAAGACTTGCATTTATCTAAATCAGAGTTCCCCAGATATTGGCCGCAAATAAGATTGATCAGACCCTCCTGTGGGGCTGGAAAACAGGTACATTCCAAGTCCATTAACCTTGACATGCTAAATCTGGATTCCGTAATTTTTCAGTTGTGTGCTAGGTCATTCTTAGGTGCAGAACCTCTGCCTTATACTCTAAGCTCTTCGAGGATAGATACAACATCCTATTTGTTCTTGTATTTCCAACTGTTGGCATACTCATTGGCATATATGGGAATTCAACCATTTTTCCCAAAGGCGAGTGAATGGAAGAGTAAATGATGAATGAATGCCTTGTTGGCTCTCAGAGTTGAATACTGTCATGTCTCATCCGTCTCTGCTTCAGTTTAGATATGCATTATAAACGGAGCCAAACCACATACATGACTGTAGGCAGGTTAAATTTTAGAGATGTGGTCTAATACCAAATCCCAGTTCCTAGCACAGGGTAGGTGGTTAACACAGTTGTTGAAAGGTTTTGTTTTGAAATGTTTGCTAGTCTATTTTCCATCATTTGTCATAATATACTCAGAATAATGGATTTCTGTTCTGATAACTGAGATTTTAGTTAATCTTTTGGTTTGACAAACTGTCTATGACTCCAGTCCTTTGTCAATCTCTTTCCAAAATTGTTAGATGGAACACCTGGCCCCAAAAGTACCTAGCCCAGTGGTTGAGTTTCTTGTAACTGCTGCCTGACTCCCTTGTAGCTGCCTTCCCATACCCAAGGGGCATGTACTCTTGCACATTCCATTTCTGTGGTATCTTCCTCAGCCCTTCCTGAGGGTAACTGCTAGCCTGAAACCATTGTCTATTTCTATTTCTTCATAATATCATTCCCTAACTCCCTCTGCCTTTCATTTATAGCCCAACTTTAGATTCCAGATCCTGTTACCCGAATCTTTCCTCTGATGTGGAATATCATATTTGACTGCTTTATTCGTTTCCAGTGTGTGGACCAGAGTACAATGTCCCTTGCAAATAATAAAATGGTAGGAAATCATTTCCCTAATTTGATTTGGAAGCTGAGAGTTTAATTATGTCCTCATTCTTATTTTCTAGTTGTGCTTGGAATTTGGGTCAGCCAAAAATGAACTTGAAAGCTGGCTATACTATTAACACCTAAAAATTACTTAATTCCTGTAAATAGCACTCTCACCTGCAAAATGGGAACAACATCAGTATTTCTTCATTAGATTGGTGTCAGATAATGTGTTTTGCACACTACCAGGTACACAGTAAATTCTTGGTAAGCAGTAGTATATTAGACTGATCTAGCATTGCTATAAAGAAGTACCTGAGATTGGGTGATTCCTAAAGAAAAGAGGTTTAATTGGCTCGTGGTTCCACAGGAGGTGCAGGAGCATGATGCTGGCATCTTCTCAGTTTCTGGAGAGGCCTCAGGAAACTTAACTTTCAGTCATGGTGAAAGGTGAAGGGGGAACAGGTATGTCACATGGGCCAAACAGGAGCAGAGTAAGAAAGTGAGGATGCCACACAGTTTTAAACAGCTGGATCTCACAAAAGTCATTATCTATTGTGAGAACAGCACCCAGAGGATGATGCTAAACCATTGATGGGAAACCCACCCCCATGATGCAATCACCTCACACCTGGCCCAACCTCCAACACTGAGGATTACAATCCAACATGAGATTTGGGTGGGTACACAGATTCAAACCCTAACAGATAGTATCGTTAGGACTCTATATGGATCCTCTCCAGAAGTTCATCATCTAACATATGGCAACAAAGTGTTAGGAAACAGTGCAGGCATTTTTCAGTTTCTTCTAAGATAAGAATGCATCTGTATCATCCCTAGTGCATAACTCCTCTTACCTAAAAATAGAACACCTTCTGCTTTGTGTCAGGAACTATCATTATTCCATTAGCAGCTTTGCTGAAAGCCACTGAGAGCTCAGCAGAACCACTGTTTCTGCAGGTTGCTCTTTGACCCCATAAAGGACCACAGGGGCTGAATTTCATTCCACTCTCTGTTACATCATGCCACACATCCCTCACAGCTCTCCTTGTCACTTACAGTTCATACCTTATTAATATATGTATCTCTCCTTGCTAGATAGGAGGAAATCATAGAAACCACCAATGTTATGCTAATGATAACTGATCAATCCATTCATTCATTTCAAGGAAGTGACTAATTATAAGAAGCTTACAAACATATAGAAAAACAATTTATGCTGGTTAGGAAATTTACATTCTTGTTTCTCCCTGTGAAAAGAGAGACAGATAACAGTTCAGGCAGCCATGGCTAGTAGTTTGTGAAATTTGGCTCTGATGCAAAGTCTAATTCAAAAGGGAGCTGCTTCCATTTTTTCCCTCTAACTTCAGGAATCATGAATTAGACTAGGTGAAGAAATAATGTAAAGCTTAACAATGGTGAGGTAAAAATAATGATAAAAATAATTATAGATTTACATTTGCTGGGTATTCACTATGTATCATCCACTATATTAAGGGAATAAGGTATACTAAGGCACTTAATTTGCAGAAAAGTAAATATTCATATTCCACTATATAGAAGGAGAAAACTAATTCTGAGAGGTTGGGCATTATGTCTAATGCCTCCAGTGAATGGGTGCCAGAGCCAAGATCCTAGCACTGATTATCTGGCTTCAGAGCCAGGCATGGGCTCAAGACCAGCAAATCTTTTCTATAAAAGGTCACATAGTAGATATTTTAGTCTTTGTGGGCCATACTGTCTTTGTTACAACCACTAATTCTATTGGGATTATGCAAAAACAGCCACAGACAATATGTAAATGAATGAGGGTGGCCATATTCCAATAAAACTTCAAAGAAACAGGTGTGTAGTATACTCCTGTTCAACACAATGAATGTACTGAGCTTCATCAAAGTAACCAGCAATCTCTTACAAATTTGAAACTAGATGGGCTTTGAATGAAGATTCTACCTTCCCATCACCTTATCAGCCTTCTCCTTTGGACCCGGGCAGTGGCATGAGCCTTGAAAGATAAGCTGTAATGTTTACTCTTGCTCCAAATGAAGCCAATGGAAATTTGGCCCTTGACCAGCAGCCTTTCAGCCTGGACAAAGCTGGGTCAGAGTGAATGTATTCATTTCATCACCTTCCATTTTTGGGTTAACTTTTTTACATTTCTTAGCAACAAAAGAATGAAAAATAAATGAATACAGATTTTTTCAAACTCAAATTCTTGTATGGCCACCCTAATAGGGGAGTAATAATTCTGATAAACTCTTTCGCTTCGCTATTAGATACTGCAGCAGAACTACTGAGTAATTAATTGATCACTATTTATCATAGTGCCCTGCTTCCTGATGAAGTAATCAGACACTACTAAGTAGAGAGGCTGTGTCATGTAGTGAATGTGGAGTCAGACCACCTGGGTTCAAATCTTGGCTCTGACATTTGATGGCTATATGACCTTGGAAAAATTAACTAATTTTTCTGTGTCTCCACTATGTATCTGTAAAAGGAAGATAATTATAAAATCCATAAGGTTAGGTAAGAATTAAATGAACTAACATATGCATATTAAGTGTTTGGAAAAGTGGCTGGTACAGAACATACACGCAATAAAGACTAGCTATTTTTCATTAAAGAACCTGGGGGAAAGAATTCTTAATTTTTCCTTTTTTTTTTTTTTTCAGTAAGGAAATAATGATTGAGCTTATACTCTGAACAATGGTTTTTCTGAATAAGACACAGCCCTGACCCTTAAGGAGATTAAATCTAGTAGTCATTATAGCTTTGAGCTATTTCAGGGTGACTTTGGTAAAATGATGTGCCAGTTGCATTAAAACATTACAAGTATAATTGCTTGTATTCAGTTTATCTTCCTTGGTATATATCAGCAGCATCTATCACAAGTCTCATGTGTGCATTTCTGGAATACAGTGAGGAAAACATAAGACAGTGTATCTCAGGTGGAGAAAGAAATAGGATAAGATTCTAAAGGGAAATTTAAAAGCAAAAGCTATCAGAAGAAACACTGAGGAACTGCAACATATAATAATCATTTACTTAGACTGTAGTTAAGGTTATGAAATTATGGTAGCCTCATATCCTTCAATGTATTAAATTCCTTTATGATAAGTTATAAGTGATTTTCATCCCTAGGTGAAACTGGAATCTAGTGGTATCCGAAGCTTTTTTGTATGGCAGTGGTTAAGAATTATGCTGTTTACAAATACATGCAACCTTAAGTAAGAATCATAATCTGTAAGTTGATTTTCTCATTTGTAAAAGAAGTACTCAAATAGCAATGGCTGTCTCACTGCATTACTGTGCAATGTAAATGAGACAGTTCGTGTGAACTACCTACCATGGGTCTAGTTATAGGGTAACTTTTTTTTTTTTTCAGACAGTCTCACTCTGCCACCCAGGTTGGAGTGCAGTGGCATGATCTCGGCTGAGTGTAGTCTCCGCCTCCCGGGTTTAAGTGCGTCTCATGTCTCAGCCTCCCAAGTAGCTGGGACTACAGGCACAAGCCACCACACCTGGATAATTTTTTGTATTTTTAGTAGAGATGGGGTTTCACCATGTTGGCTAGGGTAGTCTCAAACTCCTGACCTCAGGTGATCTGCCCATCTCGGCCTCCCAAAGTGCTGAGACTACAGGCATGAGGCAATGTGCCTGGCCCAGAATGAACTTGTTAAAAAAGTGTTTATTATCTTTTCCCACAGAGCTCAGAAATATCTATTATCTAGAGTCTTTATCACAGTGGAGTATGTCCTGTATTATTCAAACTGCTTTAGCTCCTAAAGGGGACATATTAAGAACAATTGGATACTGTGGCAGCCATGAAAACATGCTGTTCAGAGCTCTTGCTATGGGGAATATGATTAACACCCCCAGAAGCTTCTGAATTTATTCCCCACATTCATGCCAAGGCTCCACCTTCTGTGGGCCACTCCCAGCCAGTGGCAGAGCAAGATGAAAACACAAATACAGGCCCATTCTGTGAGACATAGGATTCTTTGAACCAAAGTGCCCCTGGCTTATGGATGTCTCATCAGCCTAGTCAACACTTTCTTTGAGCTATTATAGAGTCTCTAGACTGAAATTCTCCTTGCCCTGTGCTCCTCCTTCACTCTCTTACACAAGTGTAAAGCCTGCATGACGGATGGAGGTTCCTCTTCCTCCTCTGACTCCCCACCTGATCCTTCACAGACATTTCCCCCAATAAATCCAGCTGAATTTTACCTTAGCACCTACTTCTTGTAGGATCCAAAATAATACAGACACTCAGAATTTATTTATACAGATCCTGACCTAGTAGGGTTTATCTGCCTTACCCTTATTCTTGGCTGTATTTTTCAACTTTGTTCTATTAGTTACTCAATATAAACCCACTCCATTGGACACATGACATAGAGTTTTCAGGACTATGACTTCTGCTCCAATTCCAAGTTAGAATAGTATCTCTGCCAGAAGTCAGTGCTTCTATTTCTTTGATCAGCCATACCATTATTTCCCCTTACCCACACACAGCACAGTGAACGGTGAACCCTGGCCCTTCTTTTGTAACTTCCTGTTGGCTGCATCAGCTCTCTAATGAAGTTTTTCTGGGCCTCATGGTAACCTTTCAAAATGGTCTATCTAAATCATCTAATAGGAGATACCTCATTTCTATTTTTTAATCATTATTTAAGTTTTGGGATCAATGTGCAGAATGTGCAGGTTTGTTACAAAGGTATACGCATGCCATGGTGGTTTGTGGCATGTGTATACCATCAACCCATCATCTACATTAGGTATTTCTCCTAATGCTATCATTCCCCTAATCCTTCACCACCCCACCATAGGCCCCGGTATGTGATGTTCCCCTCCCTGGTCCACATGTTCTTGTTGTGCAACTCCCACTTATGAGTGAGAACATTTATTTTTTACTTTAAGTTGTGAGGGGACATGTGCAGATCGTGCAGGATTGTTACATAGGTATACACAAGCCATGGTGGTTTGCTGCATCCATCCCCCCATCATTATATTAGGTATTTCTCCTAATAATATCCCTCCCTAATCTCGCCATTCCCTGCTAATCTTCCCCTAGCCCCTCACCCCACAACAGACCCCAGTGTGTGATGTTCCCCTCTTCATGTCCATGTGTTCTCATTGTTCAACACCCACTTATGAGTGAGAACATATGATGTTTGGTTTTCTGTTGTGTCAGTTTGCTGAGAATCATGGTTTCCAGTTTCATCCATGTCCCTGAAAAGAACATGAACTCATCCATTTTTGTGGCTGCATAGTATTTCATGGTGTATATGTGCCACATTTTCCTTGTCCAGTCTATCATCAATGGGCATTTGGGTTGGTTCCAAGTCTTTTCTATTGTAAACAGTGTCACAATGAACATACATGTGCATGTGTGTTTATAATAGATTGATTTATAATCCTTTGGATATATACCCAGTAATGGGATTGCTGGGTCAAATAGTATTTCTAGTTCTAGATCCTTGAGAAATGGCCACACTTTCTTCCACAATAGTTGAGCTAATTTACACTTCCCCAACAGTGCAAAAGACAATTTTACACATCCTATTTCTCCACATCCTCTCCAGCATGTGTTGTCTCCTGATTTTTTTTTAATAATCGCCATTCTAACCAGCATGAGATTGTATCTCAATGTGGTATCTCAATGTGGTCTCTCAATGCCGTATTGATTTGCATTTCTCTATTGGCCAGTGATGATGAGCATTTTTTTCATGTTTCTTGGCCACATAAATGTCTTCTTTTGAAATGTGTCTGTTCATATCTTTTGCCCACTTTTTGATGGGGTTGTTTTTTCTTGTGTATTTGTTTTAGTTCTTTGTAGATTCTGGATATTAGCCCTTTGTCAGATGGGTAGATTGCAAAAATATTTTCCCATTCTGTTTGTTGCCAGTTCACTCTAATGATTGTTTCTTTTGCTGTGCAGAAGCTCTTAAGTTTAATTAGATCCCATTTGTCTATTTTGGCTTTTGTTGCCATTGCTTTTGGTATTTTAGGCATAAGCAAGGACTTCATGACTGTGTCCTGAATGGCATTGCGTAGGTTTTCTTCTAGGGTTTTTATGGTGCTAGGTCTTATGTTTAAATCTTTAATCCTTCTGGAGTTAATTTTTGTATAAGGTGTAAGAAATGGGGCTGGTTTCTGCTTTCTGCACATGGCTAGCCAGCTTTCCCAACACCATTTATTAAACAGGGAATCATTTCTCCATTGCTCGTTTTCATCAGGTTTGTCAAAGATCAGATGGTTGTAGGTGTGTGGCATTACTTCTGAGCCCTATGTTCTGTTCCATTTGTCTATATCTCTGTTTTGGTACCAGTATCATGCTGTTTTGATTACTGTACCCTTGTCGTATAGTTTGAAGTCAGGTAGCTTGATGCCTCCAGCTTTGTTCTTTTTGCTTAGGATTGTCTTGGCTCTGCAGGCTCTCTTTTGGTTTCATATGAAGTTTAAGGTGTTTTTTTCCAGTTCTGTGAAGGTCAATGGTAATTTGATGGGGACAGCATTGAATCTATAAATTACTTTGGGCAGTATGTCCATTTTCATGATATTGATTCTTCCTAACCATGAGCATGGAATGATTTTCCATCTGTTTGCATCTTCTCTTATTTCCTTGAGCAGTGGTTTGTAGTTATCCTTGAAGAGGTCCTTCACATTCTTTGTTAGTTGCATTCCTAGGTATTTTATTCTCTTTGTAGCAATGTGAATGGGAGCTCACTCATGATTTTCTTCTCCGTTTGTCTATTATTTGTGTATAGAAAAGCTTGTGATTTTTGCACATTGATTTTGTGTCCTGAGACTTTGCTGAAGTTGCTTATCATCTTAAGGAGATTTTAGGCGGAGACGATGGGGTCTTGTAAATATGCAATCATATCATCTGCAAATAGAGACAATTTGACTTCCACCTTTCCTAATTGAATACCTTTTCTTTCTTTTTTTTTTTTTTTTTTTGCCGGTTTGCCCTAGCTAGAACTTCCAATATTGTGTTGAATAGGAATGGTGAGAGAGGGCACCCTTTTCTAATGCCAGTTTTCAAAGGGAATGCTTCCAGTTTTTGATAATTCAGTATGATAGTGGCTGTGAGTTTGTCATAAATAGCTTTTATTATTTTATGATATGTTCCATCGATACCTAATTTATTAAGAGTTTTCAGTATAAAGGGCTGTTGAATTTTGTCAAACACCTTCTCTGCATCTATTGAGATAATTGTGTGGTTTTTGCCTTTGGTTCTGTTTATGTGGTGGATACATTGATAGATATGCATATGTTGAACCAGCCTTGCATCCCCAGAATGAAGCCTACTTGATCATGATGGATAAGTTTTTTGATGTGCTCTTGCATTCATTTTATCAGTATTTTATTGAAGATTTTTGCATTGATGCTCATCATGGATATTGGCATGAAATTTGCCTTCTTAGTTGTATCTCTGCCAGGTTTGGTATCAGGATGATGTTGGCCTCATATAATGAGTTGGGGAACACCACAAAGATATTCCTCAAGAAGAGCAACCCCAAGGCACATAATTGTCAGATTCACCAGGGTTGAAATGAAGGAAAAAATGCTAAGAGCAGCCAGAGAGAAAGGTCAGGTTACCCACAAAGGGAAGCCCATCAGACTCACAGTGGATCTCTTGGCAGAAACCCTACAAGCCAGAAGAGAGTGAGGATCAATATTCAACATCCTTAAAGAAAAGAACTTTCAACCCAGAATTTCATATCCAGCCAAACTAAGCTTCATAAGTGAAGGAATAAAATACTTTACGGACAAGCAATTGCTGAGAGATTTTGTCACCACAAGGCCTGCCTTGCAAGAGCTCATGAAGGAAGCACTAAACATGGAAAGGACCAACCAGTACCAGCCACTGCAAAAACATACCAAATGGTAAAGACCATTGACACAATGAAAAAACTGAGTCAACTAATGGGCAAAACAATCTGCTAGTATCAAAATGGCAGGAGCAAATTCACACAAAACAGTATTAACCTTAAATGTAAATAGGCTAAATGCCCGAATCAAAAGACACAGACTGGCAAATTGGATAAAAAGTCACAAGACCCATTGGTGTGCCATATTAAGGGTATGCATCTCATGTGCAAAGACACATATAGACTCAAAATAAAAGGATGAAGAAAGATTTACCAAGCAAATGGAAAGCAAAGAAAAGCAGGGGTTGCAATCCTAGTCTCTGATAAAATGAGCGTTAAACCAACAAATTTCAAAAGAGACAAAGAAGGGCATCACATAATAGTAAAAGGATCAATGCAACAAAAAAGCTAACTATCCTTAATATATATGCACCCAATATGGGAGCACCCAGTTATATAAAGCAAATTCTTAATGATCTTAGACTCCCACACAATAATAGTGGGAGATTTTAACACTCCACTGTTAATTAGACAGATCAATGAGACAGAAAATTAACAAGAATATCCAGAACTTGAACTCAGATCTAGACCAAGCGGACCTAATAGACATCTACAGAACTCTCCACCCCAAATCCACAGAATATACATTCTTTTCAGCACCACATCATACCTACTCTGAAATTGACCTCATAATTGGAAGTAAATCACTCCTCAGCAAATGCAAAAGAACAGAAATCATAACAAACAATCTCTCAGACCACAGTGCAATCAAATTAGAACTCAGGATTAAGAAACTCACTCGAAACTGTACAACTACGTGGAAACTGAACAACCTACTCATAAATGACTACTAGATAAACAAAGAAATGCAGGCAGAAATAAAGATGTTCTTCAAAACCAATGAGAACGAAGACACAATGTACCAGAATCTCTGGGACACATTTAAAAGCAGTGTCTAGAGGGAAATTTATAGCACTAAATATCCATATGAGAAGCGAGGAAAGATCTAAAATTGACCCCCTATAGTCAAAATTAAAAGAGCTAGAGGAGAAAGATCAAATAAATTTAAAAGCTAGCAGAAGACAATAAATAACTAAGATCAGAGCAGGACTGAAGGAGATTGAGACACCAAAAAACCCTTCAAAAAATCAATAAATCCAGGAGATGTTTTTTTTGAAAAGAACAATAAAATAGACCACTAGCCAGACTAATAAAAAAGAAAAGAGAGAAGAATCTAATAGATGCAATAAAAAATAATGGGGATATCACCACCTATTCCACAGAAATACAAACTACTATCAAAGATTATTACAAACAACTCTATGCACTTAAACCAGTAAATCTAGAAGAAATGGATAAATTCCTGGAAACTTATACCCTCTCCAGACTAAACGAGGAAGAAGCTGAATCCCTGAATAGGCCAATAACAAGGTCTGAAGTAGAGGCAGCAATTAATAGCCTAATAACCAAAAAAACGTCCAGGTCCAGACAGGTTCACAGCTGAATTCTACCAGATGTACAATGAGGAGCTGGTACCATCCCTTCAAAAAATGGCGAATTTTAATGGCATGTGAATTATATCTCAATTTTTAAGAAAAGATGAAATTAAAAACAAACACAAAATAATACATGTAATTGTATCATCCTTCATAGAGGTTAATAATTCTTCTATTGTTAAAAAATTTAAAGTAATGGGCCACCACACCCAGCCTCTTTTGTGTTTTTATTCTCTAAATCCATTTACAACTGTTAGAGAACTATTAACAACTCCTCCATAAAATCTTCTCTGATACAATCCACCATTTGATTATTTCTGTGTTAGTTTTGTAACTATAACTAAATGGCAATTTCTGGCTGCATGAACTATATTACACTTTATAAATTTTCCCATAGTCCCTGACAGAATGCTTTTTTCATAGGGTGTACACCATAATTATTAATATAACAAAACATATTAAGGCAGTATTTCAAATAGGTGAAGAAAAGATGCCATGTAGTTACCTAGAAAAAAATAACATTGGCGTTATGACTCATATTCTATATCAGGATAGATTTCTAATGAATCAAAGATATAATTGTAAAGCTGAAAGCATAAAAGTATTAGAAGTAACCTGGGAAAAGTATCTTTCTGATGTTGACAGAGGAGAGGCCCATTTAAATATGACACAGAAGCTATAAATCAAAAGACTGATAAATTGTACAACACAAACAATTTTAAATAATCTTTATAGCAAAAGCCACAATAAGCAATGGCAAAAGAAAAATTACAAGCTGGGATAAGTATTTGAAATTCATATCACAAACCAATAAACAATAAAGAATATCTACTGTATAATAAATGACCCAAAGAAAAATAAGAAAACAATATGCACAAATAGTTCATTGAAGTGAAACAAATAACTCTTAAATACATTAATAAAGAAATAAGAGTGATGATAATTAAAACTATACTAACATATCATTCTTTATCTAGCAGATGGGCAAAAATACAAAAAATTCATAATACTCTTTGGCCCGACAGTTCAGAAACAGGGTTTTTTGTTTTTTTTTTTCTGAGACAGAATCTTGCTCTGTTGCCCAAGCTGGAGTGCAATGGCACAATCTTGGCTCACTACAACCTCTGCCTCTCGGGTTCAAGCAATTCTCCTGCCTCAGCCTCTTGAGTAGCTAGGATTATAGGCGCCCAACACCACGCTCAGCTAATTTTTGTATTTTAAGTGGAGATGAGGTTTCTCCATGTTGGCCAGGCTGCAGGAATAGGCATTTTCATATGTTGCTAGCCAAAGTGTAAACTAACACAACCTCTATGGAATTTAATTTGTAAACATCTATCACAGTTACAAAAGCACATACCTTTAATTCAACAACATTACTTCAAGGACTTCCCTTGAAGACATAGATATTCATGGGTGAAAAGACCTATATAGAGGTTTATTCACTGCAATATGATTTGTAATAGCAATATTGGAAAACACTTAAGTGTCAATAACAGATGACTGTTAAATAAATTATGAAATATCCATAAAAGGAAACAGTTTGCAGACATTAAAAAAAGAATGAGTAAACTTATGACTTGGGCTTTGGAATGCTTTGCAAGATATGCATATGAAAAAGCAAGATTCATAACCTATGTGTCCCACAATGGTTGTTTGGTTAAAGAAAATGTGGTATATGTACATCATTTATTACTATAAAAGCCACAAAAATGAATGAGATCATGTCCTTTGCAGTAACAGGGATGGAGCTGGAGGCAAGATTCTGAACTATGTGTATGATCTACTATCATGTATTTAAATAAGCTGCACAACAGGTATGAGGGAGAGAACAATTCCTGCTTTGTTTGCATTTTCATAAATTATCTGTGTAAGGATAGACAAGAAACATGTAATATTTGTTGCCTCCAGGGATAGCAATAGTAATGAAGCAATTATTTTTCTAGATATTTTCCCTATGTTCCTTTCTTTACTTTTCAAATTGTAAACTATTTGATTATTTAAAATATATATTCAAAAACATTTTTATAAAGCTTCCACAGCACCTGTATTAGTCTGCTCTCATGCTGCTAATTAAGACATACCTGAGTCTGTGTAATTTTTAAAGGAAAGAGGTTTAATGGACTCACAGTTCCACATGGCTGGGGAGGCCTCACAATCATGGTAGAAGGCAAATAAGGAGCAAAGTCATGTCTTACATGGCACAGGCAAGAGAGCATGTGCAGGGGAATTCCCCTTTATAAAATCAACAGATCTCATGAGACTTATTCACTATTATGAGAACAGCCCAGGAAAAACCCACCCCCATGATTCATTTACCTCCCATCAGGTCCCTTCCATAACATGTGGGGATTATTACAATTCAAGGTGAGATTTGGGTGGGGTCACAGAGCCAAACCATATCATTCTGATCTTGGCCCCTCCCAAACATCATGTCCTCACAGTTCAAAACCAATCATACTTGCTCAAAAGTCCTCTAAAGTCTTAATTCATTTCAGGGTTAACTCAAAAGTCCACAATCCAAAATCTCATCTGAGACAAGACAAGTCCTTTCCATCTATGAGCCTGTAAAATCAAAAGTGAGTTGGTTACTTCATAGATACAATGGGGATACAGGCATTGGGTAAATATACCCATTCCAAATGGGAGAAGTTGGCCAAAACAAAGGGGCTACACACCCATGCAAATCTAAAATCCAGCATGGCAGTCAAACCTTAAACCTCCAAAATGATCTCCTTTGAATCTATGTCTCACATCCAGATGACGCTGATGCAAGAGGTGGGTTCCCCCCTTCTGGCTGCTCTCACAGGCTGGCATTGAGTCTCTGTGGCTTTTCCGGGTACACAGTGCAAGCTGCTGGTAGATCTACCATTCTGGGGTCTGAAGGACAGTGGCCCCCTTCCCACAACTCCACTAGGCAGTGCCCCATTGGGGACTCTGTGAGAGGGACTGTACCCTACATTTCCCATCTGCACTGCACTAGCAGAGGGTCTCCCTGAGGGCTCTGCCACTACAGCACACATCTGCCTGGACATCCAGGTGTTTCCATAATCCTCTGAAATCTAGGCAGAGGTTCCCAAACCTCAATTCTTGACTTCTGTGTGCCTGCAGGCCCAACACCACATGGAAGTCACCAAGGCTTGGGGCTTCCACCCTCTGACACAATGGCCTGAGCTGTATGTTTGCTTATTTTAGCCATTGTTGGGACATAGGTCACTAAGTCCCTAGATTGAACAAAGCAGCAAAGCCCTGGGCTTAGCTCATGTAACGATTTTTTCCTCCTAGGCCTCCCAGATTGTGATGGGAAGGGCTGCTGTGACGACCTCTGACATGCCCTGGAGACACTTACCCTACTGTCTTGGTGATTAACATTTGGCTCCTCATTATTTATGCAAATTTCTGCAGTCAACTTGAATTTGTCCTCAGAAAATGGGTTTTTCTTTTCTATGACATCATCAGGCTGCACATTTTCTAAACTTTTTTTTATTATTATTTTATTTTGAGACGGAGTCTCACTCTGTGGCCAGGCTGGAGTGCAATGGCATGATCTTGGCTTACTACAACCTCTGCCTCCCTGATTCAACCAGTTCTCCTGCTTCAGTGTCCTAAGTAGCTTGGACTATAGGTGTGTGCCACCACACCCAGCCAATTTTTGTATTTTTAGTAGAGACAGGGTTTCACCATGTTGGCCACGATGGTCTCTATCTCTTGACCTTGTGATCCACCCACCTTGGCCTCCCAAAGTGCTGGCATTACAGGCATGAGCCACTGTGCCTGGCCACATTTTCAAAACTTTTATGGTTTTAAACATAAGTTCCAATTCTAAACCATATCTTTGTGAATACATAAATCTGAATGTTTTTAAGAGTACCTTAGTCACCTCTTGAATCATCTGCTCCTTAGAAATTCCTCCCTTCAGATGCCTTAAATCATCTCTCTCAAGTTCAAAGTTTCTAAAATCTCTAGGACAGGAGCAAAATGCTGCTAGTCTCCTTGTTAAACACAGCAAAAGTCACCACTGCTTCACTTCTCAACAAGCTGCTCATCTCTTTCTGAGACTACCTCAACCTGGACTTCATTGTCTATATCACCATCAGCATTGTGGTCAAAGTCATTCAACAACCTCTAGGAAGTTCCAAACTTTCCCACATCTTCCAGTCTTCTGAATACTCCAAGTCTCTAAGTTCCAAACTTTCCTACATTTTTCTTTCTTCTTCTAAGTCCACCAAATTTTTCCAACCTCTGCCCATTACCCAGTTCCAGTCACTTCCACATTTTCAGGTATCTTTACAGCAGCATCCCACTCTACTGATAACAATTTACTGTATTAGTCTGTTCTCATACTGCTAATAAGGACATCCCTGACACTGGGTAATTTATAAAGGAAAGAGGTTTAATTGACTCACAGTTCTACATGGCTTGGGCGGTATCACAATCATCTCAGAAGGCAAAGGAGGAGCAAAGTCACATCTTGTATGGCAGCAGGCAACAGAACATGTGCAGGGGAACTCCCCTTTATAAAACCATCAGATCTTATGAGACTTATTCACTATCACGAGAACGGCATGGGAAAAACCCACTCAATTACATCCCACTAGGTCCCTTCCATGACATATGGGAATTATTACAATTCCAAGTGAGATTTGGGTGGGGACACATAGCCAAACCATATCGGCACCTAACAGTGTTTTATTCACAGCATGCACTTCAAAAGTATTTACTGATTAAGAAGGGGAAATGCTCAAAAAATAACAGTACACTGTGTTTGCTTATAGTTCTTAAACTTTGAAATTATTTTATGTAAAATATCATATTAAGATATGTAAGTAAAGTATTTTTGTTAATCACCTAAACACTCTGGACTACATATGAGTTTAGATATGAATTAATTTCTGAATTAGTTGGGTATGGTGGCAGATGTCTGTAATCACAGCTACTTGGGAGGCTGAAGTGGGAGGATTACTTGACCCTGGGAAGTCAAGGCTGCAGTGAGCCAAAATAACTGGCACCACTGCACACCTGCCTGGGCAACAGAACAAGACTCTGTCTCAAAAAAACAAAGAAAAAAATTAAAATAAAAAAGTTCAGAAAAGAGCTATATTTAATTAAAAATTAAATTTTTAAAATGGCTTCTCAGGGTTCAAAGTAGAAATTAATTAATTAATTAAAATAGCTTTTCAGGATTCAAATAAATAATTTCAGAAAGAATTGTCCCATAAAAGTAACACTAATTTCAAGAATGCCTCCCTGCCCCCATTCAACTTGAGATATTTTCTGACTGCCTACACATGAATAAAATCCCCTGTAAAATGTTATTTAAAACTTTGGTACACTTGAGAAACACAATCCTTTTTTAAAAGTGTCTGCCAAATTGATATTTTAATTAGTATATTTTCTTCAGTTTTTTCATAATTCTAGAACAATTTTTTATTTTTTGTTTGTTTCACTTTTTAATTAGAAAACTAAAATAGGTCTCTGAGTATGAAGACTTGAGTTTGTTTTTATGGGATATGTACTATATTATCCTCTAGTTACAAAACAAAATCTGCTTCTTCCATCTGAGTAATGACCTAAAAGCCTATTTTGAGGACTGCGTAATATAACTTACACGATAATGAAGAAAAAGAGGTTAGTGCTCCCTCTCCAACTCATTTCCTGAATTTAGAATATGATTTCCAAACAAAATGTAAGATCTTATCATTTTCAAGGACTCTAGCACCAGCAGCATTCTTTACCACCTAAATTCTAATTTATAGAAACCTTAAAAAATCACACTGACATAATTTTAAATAACATCAAAATTTTAATTTTAATTTTGATGTTCTTTATATCATATCAATCACAATTCCAGAGGAAGAGTGTAAAGTATTTTTCCTCTTAGTGGTCCCGGTTTGAACCCAAACTACATTAATCTTGAGAACAACTAAAACAGCTCTGCCCTCAATTTGCTAATTAATCATAAGTATAGCACAGAATTAACTTCTCCCCTTCAGTCAACAAAGCTTTGAAATCACAATAGCATCTAGAGATGACCAATTCTAACAAGGGGATCGGTGTTCCACACATGGTGTGCCATGTGTTGTTAGTGAGACAATGATGGGCCACAGAGTCTGAGAACCAGTTTAAATTTCAGCTCTGCCACTAAACTATTGCATGACCTCTAGCAGGGCACTGTCCATCTTAGTCTGTTATCTACAACATGATGGTTATAATATCTACAACTTTTGTAAGGGTTATAAGAAAAGTACAAATTACTAGGCATTTAACAAATAATAAAAATTGTGCTTACTATTACCTTCTCCTAATAAACTAAATAAGTGTCCCTTGAGGGAAATTTGAAGGTCCACTTGACCTTCCAATCTGTAGTTAATTGAAAAATAACACCATTAACTACAGTTATAAATTGCTATGCATGTGATTGACAGAAATCATAGACTGTCGGATGTCAGGTAGTTTGCAGCCACTGTTAAACACAGGGGCAGTTTTATGTACAGTATATACATTCATATATAGTGATGTACATATATACAGTATGTACATTCATATGTATTGGGTAAGGTGAGAATAAAGGCAAAGATGAATAATCCAAGAGGCAGTATTAACACTTAGTTTCAGAGTCTGAGCTTGGATATCAGGTGGAATAATTTCTGAGTCCTAGCTTTATCATCTTCTAGTTGTCAGATTTGGAAAAGTTTATTATTCTCTCTTAGCCTTAGTGTTATCATCTGAAAAAAAATGGGATACTAATAATACCTACTCTACTTTACAGCACAGTTAATCCCACATAGTAAGAACTCCATAAGTTAGCTATTATTTTCCTTATTTATACTACTACCTCCAAAGAAGATAGAAATATTTTAAGCAATACAGTTCTTCTTCCATAAAATAATTGCAAAATAATGCTTGTAGCTATTAAAAGATTTACTTAAATTTTGAAAATCGGTTCATAACCATTGAGATCGCATCCAAAAGAAAATAATCACATTTGTCAATGGCAAATTAAGATTCATCCTATAATTTAAAGTTCTAACAAGGGATTTATCAACAGTAGATATATTATATATGTATTTAGATTGAATCATATTTAATAAAATGATAGTATCTTTCATAAGTCTTTGAAGTAAAAACTAATATTAATAATTACTTGTATTTGAAGAGTAATGTAGACTATTCAAAGTGCTCACACATGCATTATCTTATTTGATCCTCAGAATAAACCATGTAATATAAATTCACTAGTTTCAAGAATAAGGATTGGAAGTTGAGAATGATTATGTGACTTGCCACGGCACTTAAATAGGAAATGATGAAGCTGAGGTTAGAATGCATTGCTTCCTTACATCTAATTCAAATTTCAGAATACTATACCATATCAAACAATTTGACATTTCCATTTCATGTTAAAACCAACTTGCAATTTTTGTATTTCAAGTTTATTACTGTAAACCTTATTAGTAATGACATAAATGACCTAAACTGGTCTTTAAATCATTATTGCCAGGTACAGGAATATAGGCATTGTGTTGAAAATTATTACTCATGCTCTTTGTTAATATGTACTAAATTCTTCAACCTCACTATTCTAATGTTTAATATTAATAATTAAAGGTACCAATAGGGGAGAGAAATAGGAACTCCCCTCTAATCTCTCTAATGGGCCACCTCTCCAACTTCCAAATGAAATCTTGCAATGATAACTATAAAGTTTAGCACAGAAATCGTTCATTAAAGTATAATATGTGTGAGAATATATGGTCCAAGTTTCTGTTAAAACAATTATTCTAACAACTGTGATTAAACCAAACTAGATAAATATTTTAATTTTGTAGAACAGTATCACATAGGGAGTTAAATTAATGTGGACCAGTTTTCCTTTAGAAAATCCAATCAAGTACAAAGGGGAGGTCATTTACATTAGCTTCTGTAATACAAGTCAAATTGGTATTTTTATTAAAGTAACTTCAATAATATTTCAAATACAAAAGGTTAATATCTACCTTAAACATTCTATGTGCAAAAAATGGATAGTGGACTAATCGTACTATCATATGAACAGCATATATTAAATCAGAAATAAAAATATTAACATTCCTGAAAGGCAGATTCCTTATCTGGGTAGACGGTTGCACTGGGTTCACAGACTTGTTCTAGTGAATGTTTTATAAACAGCTCTCTAGGGGGACAAAATTGCTAAGTTGTAGGATCTACCAATTTCCATGGTAGAAATACTCCCACTAGAGCTGATTTCAAGCTACCGATATAAGGTCACTCAACATACAGTTAGGAAGAGAAATGCATAATCAGCTCTCACAAGCCAAGACGAGCCACTGCCCACATACCAGCCCCAATCCAAATACCCAGAGATGGAAATATGTATTTTGTAAAAGCTTCCCTAGTGATTGTGATACAGTCAGTTCATGGCTAGTTTTCATGAACCAATGGCTAGCTTAGCATACAGCCACAGTAGTTTCTGAGGCTAAGAAAGCTAATGCACTTGCATGGTTTCTTCTCTATAGCACAAAGGTAAGTGAAGGTAATACTGGCATTGCTGTCACCCAAGAAAACTGTGAATTGTAATAAGCATATCTTGCTTTTAAATTAAAGCCAACTAAAGTCATCTCTTTGGTGGATAGTCACTTGTGAGCCCCGATAAATGCCAAGTTGTTTTGATACCTTCCTGAGACCAAAAAAAATAAGTGCCTTCCTCTTATAATCACTGAAATCCCCACTGTTTCTCAAAGATGTTATCTAGTAGTTCCCTGCCTCCAGAGACAATGGCAGTTTGATGGTATTTCATGAACCACATATGGGTAATTTCAATTCTTGGTGACTAATTGTTTAGTGGAAGCCAACAAATCTCAGGCATTCTTTTTTGCAGATATCCTCAATTTCAAATGAAATCATCACCTTGAATCTTTGGGCATGCACACTCTTCAAAATATGGGAAATAAGAAAGATTCATATTGGTGCCTTTGCTTGAGTCCCCATGAAAGCCTGAGAAAAATGTTTGTAAGCAGGTAGTTTATTTGGGAAGTGATCAGGGAACAGGAGTGAGGAATGAGAGAATGAGTGGGGAAGGAGGGAAAGTCAATACAAAGACACATTATCTAGTTGAAAACCTCTATAGGCAATAATTATTCAATTCTGCAGTAGGTTCTGAGAAGCTTTATGAACATCCATTTCAGAATTTCCCACCTGGCATTAAAAGGGCGAAGCTTTTATCTGGTAAGTGTGTTCCCTATTAGCCAAGAATGGCACCATAGTCATTAACTCCCTTGCACCCAATTATTTTGTTGGATCATGCATGAGAGCCCAGCAGATACTAGGCCATAAAGAAACAAAAGGCAGGAAACAAGATGTAATTGGCCCAGGCTAAGGCATTGTCAGGTTGCACCTACATGACCCGTTAAAGTCTCTCTAAACCTGGTAGCTATGGCAGTGACTAGAGGAAGAAGTGAGGACAAGATGATGTAAAACGGTGTACAAGAGGGGTCAGTAGGTAATGATCAGGCAGTTCTAACTTAATCTGTGACTGTTGTCTGGTTCCAAGATCTTACTCTGGACTGAGAGACCTTAAAATACTATCAAGGAAGCCCCAGATCAATCAATTCATAAACTTCTTTACACTTAGAAAATGGCAGGGGTCAGTGGGAGAAAAGAATATATTGTTCATAAAGGAATAGACTCATTTTTTATTTTAAAACTTTGTATTATGTAAACTATATCAAATAAAAGCATTCCTAGGTTCACTCTGATTGGGCCCTGAAAGGGCAGTAAAACGCCAACAGAGAGACTCTTTCACACAGAAGAAGGGTAGGGAAAAAAACGGGAAGAGAAGAAAAGGGATAATGTGTATTCTTAGCCAAGTCTTTGAAAAAGCAGTCACCAGAGAGAACATCAATTCTAGGTAAGACCCAGGCCCTAATGCAAGAAGTCATCTTACAACAAAACCAGAGGAATAATACCCTTTCTGGTCCCTTTTCTATCCCCCATCCTTTTGCTTTAGCCACAGAAACTTAAAATACCAAGAAGGATCAGGAGGGAAATAAGTGTGAGATAGGGCAGTGTTTTTCAAACTTTAATGTGTATCAGTTACCTGGAATACTTGTAAAAAACACATTGCTGGCCCCATCCTGATTTTCTGATTCAGTAAGTCTGGGTGGGACCCAAGAATATGCATTCCTAACAATTTCCCTGTTCATGCTGTTGGTCCACAGGATCATGCTTTTTAAGAACCACTGAAATAGAGAAATAGAAAGGAAGGCCATCAGGAGACAACAGATGCTGGAGAGGATGTGAAGAAATAGGAACACTTCTACACTGTTGGTAGGAGTGTAAATTAATTCAACCATTGTGGAAGACAGTGTGGCAATTCATCAAGGATCTAGAAATAGATATACCATTTGACCCAGCAATCCCATCACTGGGTATATACCCAAAGGATTATAAATCATTCTATTATAAAGACACATGCACATGTATGTTTATTGCAGCACTGTTCACAATAGCAAAGACTTGAAAGCAACCCAAATGCCCATCAATGATAGACTGGATAAAGAAAATGTGGCACATATACACTATGCAGCCATACTATGCAGCCATAAAAAAGGATGAGTTCATGGCCTTTGCAGGGACATGGATGAAACTGGAAACCATCATTCTCAGCAAACTGACACAAGAACAGAAAAACCAAACACCACAAGTTCTCACTCATAAGTGGGTGTTGAACAATGAGAACACATGGACACGGGGAGGGAAACACCACACACTGGGGACTGGGGGGGTGGGGAGCTAGGGGAGGAATAGCAGGAGATCAGGGGATTGAGGAGGTATATATTAGGAAAAATACCTAATGTAGATGACAGGGCGATGGATGTAGCAAACCACCACCAGGGCATGTATATACCTATGCAACAAACCTGCACAACCTACACATGTACCCCAGAACTTAAAGTATAATAAATAAATTTTATTTAAAAAAAAGAAAGAAAGAGAGAAAGAGAGAGAGAGAGAGAAAGAAAAAGAAAGGAAGAAAGAAAGAAAGAAAGAAAGAAAAAGAAAGAAAGAAAGAAAGAAAGAAAGAAAGAAAGAAAGAAAGAAAGAAAGAAAGAAAGAAAGAAAAAGCAAGCAAGCAAGCAAGCATGGCGAGGTGGCTCACATCTGTAATCCCAGTACTTTAGGTCAAACCAGGCAGATTGCTTGAGGCCAGGAGTTTGAGACCAGCAAGTTCAAGACCAAGGCAACATGACAAACCCTGTTTCCCCCAAAAAACAAAAATTAGCCTGGTGTGGTGGTACTCACCTGTTGTCCCACCTATTTGGGAGGCTGAGGCAGACAAATTGCTTCAAATCAAGCCATCAACAAGGCTCCAATGAGCCATGATCACTTGGGCCACTGTACTCAAGACAGGGCAAGATTCTGTCTCAAAAAAAAAGCCGGTCATAGGAGTGCTGGGCTCACTCCTGTAATACCAGCACTTTGGGAGGCCGAAGCAGGTGGATTACCTGAGGTCAAGCATTCAAGACCAGCCTGGCTAACATGGTGAAACTCCGTCTCTACTAAAAATACAAAAATTACCTGGGTGTGGTGGCAGGCGCCTGTAATCCCAGCTACTTAGGAGGCTGAGGCAGGAGAATCACTAGAACTAGGGAGGCAGTGGTTGCAGTGAGCTGATATTGCATCATTGCACCCCAGCCTGGATGAAACTCCATCTCAAAAAAAAGCAAAGTGGAAAGGTAAGCCTACACTCTCTACTTGGATTCCCACCTGCAAAAAGTGTCTGCTAGGGTAAGGAAGTAATTATATTTTGAATGAAGATAGAAGTGTTTGCCAATACATGAGAGTGGACATTTTTCATTACTAAATTGAGACTGTGTATGTTAGATACAGACACTGTAGGATCCTAGGAGAGATTTATAAAGTAATACAATTGCCCATGTTTCCATTCAGTAGCAGACAAGCTAGGACCACTAAAGAAATTTAAAGGGACAGAAAAATAAAAATAAAGATCTTTTCTGATCATATACCACAATTGTATGAATTACAAAGATAAGGCACTAGGAAGCTTTCTTAAAGCGATTGACTATAAAATCTGATTTTATATAAAAAATAAGTTGAGAAATGATTATTTACTTATTCATTGACAATATCAACTTGTAGGGTTTTATCCACTAAGCAACCCTAATTCATTTATATTTTATAATAATTAGTTTAATTTGAAAATTTCAGAAATGTCTAAGACCATTTGCCTTAGAGAATAACAGAATATCTTCATACACACTAAAATTTGAGGGCATTGGTTAGTAGCAGTGGCTCCTAATAGCATAGTGCTAGTGCAGAAGTCATTCCCCTGCAACTCCTTCCTAAAGAGAAGAAATGTTGCAGCAAAACAAGAAAAGCCTTAGGTACAGTGCAAGCAGTAGAGAAGAGTGGTTAGGGGATAGAAATTTGCAGATTGCTCTCATTTAAATGGCAGTAACCTTGGGAAAACTAATTTCTCCAAGCTTCGTTTTTTTGTCTTAAAAATGAGGATAATTTCTACTTCATACGATTGCTCTGAGGATGAAATGAGATAATGTATATGAAGCACTTAGCACAGTGCCTGCCATATAGCAAGTTTTTAACAAATATTACTATTATCATTAACACATTAGTTCTCTAGAACTAATTATATATATTGTGTAGTATATATAATACACAACGGGCTAGGAGATAAAGAAAAATTTCTAAAGTGGTCTAAAGATATGAGGTGCCATTTTTTATCTTAATTTTATTCTCTCTCTCTCTCTCTCCCCCAACAAAAAAATATAAATAAGAAGTTGGGTATAGTAGAAAGAATATCTTGAATGAGTTTGGACATAATAAACCTCTCAAAACCTCAGTTTCCTCATTTATAGAATGACAATCCTAATGCAATGCTTAGGTCTCAGGAATGTTGTAACAATAAAAGTGATGGCAGCTGGGCACAGTGGCTCACACCTGTAATCCCAGCACTTCGGGAGGCTAAGGAGGTGAATCACAATGTTAGGAGTTCAGGAGCAGCCAGGCCAACATGGTAAAACCCTGTATCTACTAAAAATATAAAAAATTAGTTGGGCATGGTGGCAGGCACCTGTAATCCCAGCTACTTGGGAGGCTGAAGCAAGAGAATCGCTTGAACCAGGACTTGGAGGTTGCAGTGAGCCGAGATCACTCCACTGCACTCCAGCTCAAGTGATAGTAGGAGACTCTGTTTCAAAAAAAAAAAGAATAAAAGAATAAAAGGGATGGCATATTATAAAGAGCCCAGCAGTGAGTCTAGGTACAGTCATGAAGGTCAAGGAAAAGTGGCTTGAGTACATCTTCCCTATGCTAGGGAGTTCTTGTGATGACAACAGAGAAATTTCAGGAGTATCACATCTGAGCTCAGAGGGAAAAAAAGAAAGAATGAGGAAGGGAGGGAAGGAGGGAAAAAGGAATGTGCTCTTTCTTTGGAAAAGCAAATTCTTAGAAACAAGATATAAGAATGCTGCAATCAAAATTACTGCTTACCTCTAGCTTTAGGCAGGTAATTAAGAATTTTTTTTTAAATCAGCACATAAAGATCAAAATAAATCAAGGAAGTTATTTATAATGTACAACATTATGAAATTAAAATTCTGAGAATAACTTTCAGCCTGAATCATGATCAAGTTTCTGCTCCTGATTCTTCCAACTACATATAACAATATTCATTAAGACTAACAATCACAAAGCAATAAGTGAACTATTACTGTATAAATAGCAATTTATTTTTAAAATGCTAAGTATCCTGAAACATGTAAATATCTGCTATCTTAATACATATGACTGACATCTATATTATTTATAAAATATATACTACACATGATAAGGTTTGGTAAATATCTTAGGAAAAAACCATCTTTACTTACAAATCTTACAAACATTATTTTGCAATAAACAAAAATTATATTTAATGGTCTAGATTGTAACTTTATTTTACCTACCATCAGACAAATAAGGTTTGATTTAGTCACCTTGCAGTCATTAGAGAAATAAAAATGGAAAGCAGTACTATGCAAGGCTGTAGCCCGGCATCACAAGAGGAGGCAACACAATTCCCATCTACTGACAGTGTGATCTTTCCCGTGTCACTGAATCTCATAACTGAGATTATGAGTCACTGTGAAATTGGAGGTGAAGGAGCTTGGAGAACTCTTAAGTACAACAGATGAATAGTTAAGCCACTCAAACTCACTGTGACTCAATGAGGCAAGAGTCATCATTAATGATCTCTGAAGCACAAAAATTTGGTATTTCCAGGCTTAAACTGGAGGCACCAAAGCAGAAGTTTAGAAAAGGCCTTTCTCACTGGACCCTATTCCTAGATACAGACACCAGCTCCAAAATCACACACCATTATTTTAGACTTTTCTTCACAGACTGCCAGGCACAGCAGGGTTTGTTTGGGTAACAGCCTTACCTAGGGCAACATACATCTTAAATACAGGCAGGCTCTTCTTTTAAAAGAACTCTGAGCTTAATTGCAATTTAAAAGGCCATTGAAACTCAGTGCAACTAGGAAACAAACTTTGGTTTTTTTATTTCAGGATTTAAACAAACAACTCTGTAATGAAATATACCAGTCTGAATTTCATGCTTAAAAAAAAGGAGGATCCTCACTGTATATGACTGTCTGTAATATTTAAATATTCATGTATAAATTTGCATTTTATTGAAAATCATAGAAGATTATTGGTTTATCTAATAAGTAATCAGTGTATTAAGGGGATTTAAAATTGAAGAAAGTAATTTAAAATGGCCAAGCATGCTTAATGAAAATTATTCCATTTTAATAACTTTTCTAATTAATAAGTATTTTTCTAAAATTTAAAAGAAGCCAGGTGTTCAGTAAATAATGTCTGTGAACTCTAGGCATGTTTATATTATCCTGGCTTACACGGGGTTTTAAGATTGGGAGGGACCTTAAATGTCACCTGTTTAATTTCTCAGCATTTCATCTGCCAAGTGATCATCCAATATATGTTTTGATCCTTCCAGTTTCAGAGAGCCCATGGCTTCTCATTTCATCTTCAGAGAACTTGAATTATTATAATTTATTTTTCTATTCAGCTAAAATAAAACCTAAATTTTTAGCTTAGAAAGTGAACAAAATGAACAAATAATTTAATGACCAAGGTCTAGATTTAGAATAACACTTTCATAGGAATAACTTGTTAATTCAATCATGACTAGAGTAATATGGTATTAGACAGACTCTACAACATAGGTGGGACAAATGCCTGAGATGTTATTTTTACCATAAAACCCCTAGTGGAGATTGACTGCGCTCTTTGTATTCCTCTAAGGCTGACAATTTGAGCCTACAATGGGCTGTGCCATTATAGGTCTTGAAGAACAAGAGTCAGTGAGTCCTGTCCTGCCAAAGCCAATGAGAATGAGGCCTCATTGGATATTAGAGTCATGATTCCAACGGTCTGAAATTTGTCCTGTCATCCAAAGCCCATGTCTCCCATGACACTAGTGCTCCAAGCCCCAGGCTCGATCCTTTGTACCACTCTATTCTGGGCTTCAGCCATAGTGTCTACTTTATGTTCAAGTCTCCTTTCTGAACTCTAGGCCATTTGCTTGGAATCCAAATTTATCTACCTCTTGTCGGCCCTTCTCCCTAATGGAACTAGAACTTAGATCTGAGGAGATAGTAGCTAAGGTTCCAGATCTAGTATCTTGAAAACAAGCTACCTGTACGTGACTGTAATTATCTACTCTTGTCCAAACACTTCTACAGCTAGGTCACTAGTTATCACTTTAAGAACTTCTATGATGTTAATAGCAGTTTGCTTCAGACTTGAACTACGTCCACTTGAACACTGGAATACGGACTCCTGGCCACAGTCCATGGGAGTTAGCAGTACTTCCATGTTAATTTCTCTTAGGGGCATCATAAGAAAATAAAAGGTGTCCTGGCCTAGGTCAGTTTTCCAAGGCTTTTTCTCATTTGGTCCTGACTTACTTCACGTATCATGTATTACTAAGGTCTCAAAATGTCTGCTGCTAGAAATCCTATCAAGTTATTAGGACAACAAATTTAGAAGAGAAATATTCTTTAAATATCTACAGAAAGTTGATTCAAACTAAAGTACAGGGATTAGTACACAGTGGTTCAATTAAAAATTAAGAATATAGGCCAGGCACAGTGGCTCACACCTGTAATCCCAGCACTTTGGGAGGCCGAGGCGGGCAGATCACCTGAGATCAAGAGTTCGAGACCAACCTGACCAACATGGAGAAACCCCATCTACTAAAAATACAAAAGTTGCCACGCATAGTGGCACATGCCTGTAATCCTAGCTACTCGGGAGGCTGAGGCAGGAGAATCACTTCAACCTGGGAGGCGGAGGTTGTGGTAAGCCGAGATTGCGCCATTGCACTCCAGGCTGGGCAATAAGAGCAAAACTCCATCTCAAAAAAAAAAAAGAATATATATACTGAGAGCAAGAGTTCTACAGGATTCCTTGATAAAAAGAATGTTTGCTAAACTAAATGGATGTAATCTAATAGCAATAAAGTGATGCAACAAATTTTAGGCTATGTAGGGAGATAGTTTCAAGCAGAAAGACCTTCCCATTGTCCCTTAAATCACAGCACATTAGTGACTTCAGCCAGGCACAACTTTGTTTACTTAATCCTACCAATGGATGTTAATCTTCCCCTTCTAGCTCCCTTTTCTGTAATACGCACATGGTAGGTGACTGTATTCTGTCTTGCATTTTTCTCTATCTCTTGTAAATACGTCTTATCCCTACAGGCAGATTACAAACCCCATACCTTACCTTATCATACTAGGAATGTTTTCAGCAGACAATAAATTATTGTTGAATTGAATTGAATCTAACTGGATTGAAACAAACTGAGGTAAAAATGACTTTATATTGCAGAAAAATGAAGCTGACAACGGAGTTGAACCACACGCCTGACAGAGTTCTGAGAATGGATAACTGAGGTTTAGAGAGAAACTAAAAATGCTATTACCCAAAATAAGGCTGGATGTGGTGGCACACCTGTAGTACCAGCACTTTGGGAGGCCAAGGTGGGTGCATCACTTGAGGCCAGGAGTTCCAGACCAGCCTGGCCAACATGGTGAAATTCTGTCTCTACTAAAAATACAAAATTTAGCCAGGTGTGGTGGCACATGCCTATAATCCCAGCTATTCAGGTGGCTGAGGCATGAGAATCACTTGAGCCCAGGAGGTGGAGGTTACAGTAAGCTGAAATCACACCACTGCACTCCATCTTGGGAGACAGAGCAGGACTCTGTCTCCAAAAAGAAAAAAACAAAAAAAATGCTGTTATACAAATCAGAAAACAAAATGTGGAATAATTAAAATATAGGCAAATGTTATAAATTAGGGGCTGTGGTATACAGAATAATGATGCCCTAAAGAGTTCTACCTCCTTATCCCTAGAACCTATGACTATTTTATCTTAAAGGGAAAAGGGACTCTGCAGGTATGATTAAGTTAAGGATGTTTAGCTGGGGAGATTATTGTGGATTATCCATATAGATCCAAAGTAACCATGAGTTTTTTAAATTGAAAGAGAAAGGCAAAAGAATGGGCCAAAAAGATCATATGAAAGATGGAGGAGGAGAAATGTGAAGTGAGGAAGCAACTGGACTTGCCATTGTGGGTTTTCAAGATGGAGGAACAGGTCTATGAGACAAGGGATGTGGATGACCTTAAGAAGCTGGAAACATTCCTTGGACAGTAAGCAAGAAAGTGGGGGTCTCAGCCCCACGACCACCAGGAACTGAATTCTGCCAGGAACTCAAATGAGCAAGGCAGAGTCTCCCCTAAAACTTCCAGAAAGGAGCACAGTTTGCTGACACCTTGGTTTTAGCCTGGTGAGAGCTAAGACTCTGGACCAGACTTCTTATCTACAGAACTGTAAGATGACAAATCTGTGTCATTTTAATCCACCACATTTATGGTTATTGGTTAAGGCAGCAACAGGAAAATACTTTAGGGAGTGGGGGGCTTTACATGCCCACCCTAGTTGAGCAGTCTGAGTTACTGAGACAAGTTCATGTGAGGGAGGGTTTAGCGTTTACACACCAGTTGTGTATAGGTTAAGGGGTGAGAGTACAAACACAAAGATCAGGAGCCATTTCCGAGACAAACAGTGAGTGATTCTACTCAAAGAACTACCAAACCCAGGTCTTTGTCTTCCTTTACTCCAACTCTTCTTCATTTCCTTGTCCCACTCTAATTTTCTAACTTATTTATTAACTTATTTAACAAATCTTGTAAGGCCTTGGGGATCCAAGGAAATAATATACAGTATTATTCTCAAGGAGCTCATAACCTTATAAATGCAACAATGTACCAAAAAATTACACTGTACAGCAAAAGACTTGACAAAGTACTTTCACCTGCATTCCCACTTAACCCACAAGGCCTCTACCTATGTGGGACACTAATTGTACTGTGGATTCTAGTGTTTTGGTGGGGGGAGGGAATTCTGCTCTGCTAAGCTTTAGCTAGTTTAGTATGTAAAGTGTAAACATGACCACAAACGAGATGTATTTTACCACAAAAACCAAGAATTCAGAATTAAAATATCTTTTAAATGAGATTCAAAATGCATTAAAGAAAATGAAATTAAGGTAGAAATGCTATTAGCACTGAGCACTTACTAATCTAAACTCTAAATGAAACTTTTCTATCCTGTAAGCTGTCAATATGCAAAACAGCTTTTAAATTTCTCCAAGACTGTGAGTAAAACTCCAATGATCGGGTTGGCAAAACCCCATGAAGGGATGGGAGCTGCATTCATCACACACTTACTGTACAGCAGACAGTGTGGCATGCTTTGCTGGGCTTTCCTCACTTTCCTCAGAACAGCACCAGCAGTCACTTATCTCTTAGATAAAGTCCTGAGGAAATGGACGCTCAGAAAGAGTAAAGGTGCCGACTCAATAAAAGAGAAGTGTTCAAGGAAGAGTTAACGATAAACCAATAAAAATGTTATCAGCGGGACAAACTGAGTGAAGAAACAAATCAGTCAAAGGTACACCATATGCTATATTAATACTCTATTACTGCTCTAACACATTGCCACAAACTATGTGGCTGAAAATGATACAAATTTGCTGTCTTACAGTTCTGGATACAAGAAATCCAATATTGACAGGGTTGGTTCCTTCTGGAGGCTCTAAGGTAAAATTTGTTTCCATCTTTTTGCAGTTTCTAGAGGATGCCTGCTTTCCTTGGCTCATAGCCCCTCCCTCTGTCTTCAAATCCAGCACAGTAGCACCTCCTTTCTCTGACTCTTTCCTGCCTACCTTTTTAAAAGACCCTTGTGATTACATAGATCCCAACCAGGAAATCCAGAATAGTCTCCCATTTCAAAATTCTTAATCATATCACCTAAGTCCCTTTTGCTGTAGAGTATTCCCCATCTTATTCTCAAGGGAGATAAGACCTCCAGTGGATGCCTGAAACCAAGGATAATAATGAATCCTATATACACTGTTTTTTCCTATACATACATACTTATAATAAAATTTAATTTATAAATTAGGCAGAATAGTAGATTATCAACAATATCTAATAATAAAACAGAACAATTTTAACAACATGCTAACATCAGTACTCTTGCACACTGGGGACATTAATAAGTAAAATAAAGGTTACTTGACCATAGCACTGCAATACCTCAACAGTAGATCTGATGATGGAGACAGCTACTAAGTGACTAATGGGCTTGTAGTGTCTATGGCATGGGTTTCACTAGACAAATGGATGATTCACACCCAGGTGGAACAGAGTAGGACAGTGCGGCTTTCACCACGCTAATCAGAAGAGTGCTTAAACTTACAAATTGTTTCTTTCTGGAATTTTTCACTTAATATATCCAGACCTGTGATTGACCACGGGTAACTGAAACTGTGGAAAGAAAAACTTCAGATAAGGGAGGATTACTGTATAAGTAACACACTCACAGGTTCTGAGAGTTAGGAAGTAGAAATCTTCAGGGGAGGGGGATACTCAGTTTACCCCATAAAGGAAGACAGAGTTGAGCTAAGAAAAAGGAAGTACAGAACAGAAATGGAAATCAGAAGAAACTAGGCTGGGTCAAAAACTTGTTGAAATGCCTAGGCACATATGAGAGTGAGTATTCTTGTCTCCCAAATATACTCCATAATACAGTATATGCAGTTGTTAGAATTTAGTGAGCTTTCTATGTAGAGGTGAGTAAATAAAGGCTACTGAAGCAATACATCTACGCTTACTTTTAAAAGACAGCTGACTGGAGCTGTCATTCTAAAAGGAACAAATCCAGAGACAAGACCTAAAAAAATCAAGCTAGGTCAAGCATAAACTCTCTATCCAAAGCTAGGGCAAAAGCAGTGCATTCAACAGGCCTAGACACAACTCTCCCAACCACTGGCATTCATATTGCTGCTCATTAACTGGTTTCAAATTTATCTTAGGCCACTGTAGAAGATTTTGCTCCCAAATAATTACCTTAAAAGCTTTAAGTATCTCCTGAGGGAAGAACCCTACAGCCAGCTGTCTCAGCACTATAAAATAAAATAATCAGGAGAAGTAAGAACCACTGATGGCTCATAAAAGCTTTGGGTTACCTGAATTCTCAAGGCCATGCCATTTATAAGGTCTAAAAAGCTTAGCAGGCTATCGCTATGAAATGTAAGTGTGAAAAAGAACATCATCACTGTCTGAGACAGAGGAACTTTAAGTTCAGGGCCCAGACATATGACACAAGGAAAGGATCCCTCTTCATCTCACACTCTATTACCACAGGTACCTAACTGATCTCTTTGCCTTCAGTCTTGCCTCACTGAATTCATCTGTCTCAATGCCAAGATTATCTTTCTGAAATGCACATCTGCTCAGCTTGCTTTCCATCTTAACCTCTGATAATCCTCATAATATGTAGAATAAAGCACATACTGCTCAGTGTAACATATGAAGTTCTAAAAGTGAGGCTTTTATCTACCTTTATAATTTTATCCCCTACTTCTCCTTTCCATGTGTTAAACAAACACTTTTGTCAAAATGGATGTCTACTTAAGACACTTCTCACTTTTATCTGTCGTTGCATTTGCTACTCTTTTGGCCTGAACAAACGACCTGTTCGTTCAATGGCCATCCAATTCAAATGCCAATCACTCAGCAAAGCCTTCTGAAAGTAGTTCAGCAAAGTTTTAAGTTCTCTCCACGCAGTGCTCCCATTGCTAATACAGAGGCATAGAGAAAAGTTCTCTGTGTATTATAAACTTGAACCCAAGCCATGCCAATATTACTTTCCAAGGTGTTCCCATCAGGTCAGAGCACAGCAGGGGCTTCTAGAGAAATTGTTCTTAGTATGTGACAGCCATCAGAATCAACTACAAAACTTTGTACAAGAAAAAAAAAATTCCAAAGACTTGCCTCAGTTAAAATCTATGGCTGTAGACCTAGAAGGCTTGCAGGTTTTTAATAGGCTTCACAGTTGGTTTTGATGAAGAAGAGGGAATGAAGATCCTCAACCAGCCTAATGTTACAATATCACTGGTAACTGGGAATGTGAACTCAGACTCACAAAAGAAAGTCTAAGCTAGGGCCAGGCACAGTGGCTCATGCCTGTAATCCCAGCACTTTGGGAGACTGAGGTGGGCAGATCATTTGAGGTCAGGAGCTAGAGATCAGCCTGGCCAATATGGCGAAACCCTGTCTCTATTAAGAATACAAAAATTATCCAGGTGTGGTGGTACATGCCTGTAATCCCAGGTACATGGAAGGCTTAGACAGGGGAATCTCTTGAACTCAGTGAGCCAAGATTTCCTCACTGCATTCCAGCCTGGGCAATAGAGTGAGACTCTGCCTCCAAAAAAAAGAAAGAAAGAGAAAGAAGAAAAGAAAGAAAGAGAGAGAGAGAGAGAGAGAAAGAGAAGAAAGAAAGAAAGAAAGAAAGAAAGAAAGAAAGAAAGAAAGAAAGAAAGAAAGAAAGAAAGAAAGAAAGAAAGATATAAGCTAGAGCTAAGCAGACATTCTGGGCCATAGCTATGTAGGTTGCAACCCAGGGCAGCAGAGGGCGGTAGTCAAGAAGCCAAGGTAAAAGTTCTTCGATTTGGATCAAGAAAACGTTAGAATTGGAGGAAAGCTATGACACAGTGAGGAATCTGTTATACTGGGTCTGTCTTAGACACACTAAAAAACAAGACAAATTGTAAAACTCACCAAATGGAGGTTTCCCAAACAGCAATATTGCATCACCAGGAAACTTGGCCGAAAAGCATCTTGGGCCCCATCTCAAACCTAATGAATAAGAGTCTTCGTTATAAAGAGATCCCAGGTGATTCAAAGTCCACATTAGTGTCTGAGAAGCACCTAAGCCTAGTTCTGGATGATGCCAATGCTGCTGGTCTCTGGGCTGCACTATGAGGAGCAAGAATCTTGACCAATAACTGAGCCAGGTAAAAGAAATTCAAGTATTACCACTGTGAGTAATTTGAGGACAAGAACCTCTATCAGTCTACCTTCTTTCAGACTTAGCAGAAGGCCTTGAAAAGTGAAAATATAGTCTATTGTTTGAAAATTGAGTACCTAAAACTAGTTCAATTCCAGCTTCCACTCACCAGCTGTGTCGTGCTGTCAAGTTACTTAACTTATTTAGGCTTCAATTTCTCACCTGGAATAGGGGGATACGGCCTATCAAGAATGAGAGGAAGTCAGGAGTTCAAGACCAGCCTGGCCAACATGGTGAAACCCTGTCTCTACTAAAAGAATACAAACATTAGCCAGGTGTGGTGTTGCATGCCTGTAATCCCAGGTACACGGGAGGCTGAGGCAGGGGAATCTCTTGAACCCAGGAGGCAGAGGTTGCAGTGAGCCAAGATTGCCTCACTGCACTCCAGCCTAGGTGACAGAGCCAACCATGTTATTTTTCTTAATATTATAAGTGCTCAGTAGGTGTTGAAAAAAATAATTCATAAGTCAATTAAAAAAAAATTTTTTTTTTGAGATGGAGTCTTGCTCTGTTTTCTAGAATACAGTGGCACAATAGACTCACTGCAGCCTCTGCTTCCCAGGTTCAAGCGATTTTCCTACCTCAGCCTCCTGAATGACTGGGACTACAGGTCCACACCACCATGCCTGGCTAATTTTTATATTTTCAGTAAAGTTGGTGTTTCACCACTTTGGCCAGGCTGGTCTCAAACTCCTGGCCTCAAGTGAAACACACATCTGATCAACTTGCTTTCCATTTTCATGTCAGCCTCTCAAAGTGCTGGGATTATAGGTGTGAGCTATCACACCCAGCTGATCAATCAATTATTGATTGATTGATATGTCAATTGACTTTTAGTGAGGAAAAGAGCTCCAAAATTCTAGTCGTATAAATGATTTCAATCTAACTCATACAATCTATAATAAAAAAAGATGGCTGAAATCTTAGTAATTGGCAGACAGTTCATTCATAAGACTTCTTAGAATATTAATATGCAAGTGTCTCTTAAGTTATGGGTAGAAGAACGCTCTAAAGCATGATTATTGCTAACCTTTTTGGAGTGGTAATACCAAATTGATTTTATGAGACTTCAAAATGCTCTTATTCTCCCCCAAATGCCTATGAAGAATACTTTTTTTCCCCTCATGGCTTATTTTTTATTTAAATTTAAATTGATTTGCTTGAGAATATTTTGACATTTTAGCATTATAGAGTGTTACAAATGGATGGCAATTCCTGCTATAATGAATAACACAGGTTCAAAGAAATACATTTAGTTTTATGTTAAATAAAACTCCCTTGTTTTTATCTAGTGCTGTATAATCTTCAAAAAACTTTACTCCTACCTGTAACAACTCCATGGCTGTTTTGTGGCAAAAGCAGGAATAGAACTCAAGTTTCTTAATTCTCAACCATTTCTTTCTTTCTTTTTTTTGAAAAAAAGAACTTTATTGAACTACCACCAGCACCACTGCCACCAGCTGATTGGATTGCCACATGTTATCCATACATGGATTCTAACCTGGATCCAAACCCAAGTCAAAGCCAGGTCACCTACTCAGCTGCCTAGTATCCTAATTCTGCTCCAATCAAGCATCATTTCCAGAAAATATGTCCTATGTATCACATAGGCAATAGCTTCCTCAACATGTATGAAAAAGTTTTTTATTTTCTTGAAGTAACTTTTTAGTTCTAGAAATTAGAAGTCAAATTTGGAGATGTGACACAATTTTAAATTTAGAATTGTTCAAATGTATGGTAAAATGTACTTTCAGAAATTTGACCCTTCATTGTTTACTAAACATTACATTTGCTTATAAGGCTTCTCAACTTTCTTGTAGAAAATGCTCTAACCTGTAAGAGGCAGTTTTTACAAAGTATTACTATGTATTCCAATGTTGGATACCAATTTTTATTAAGCATTCTAACTCCTGGATTTGGAAAATGAGCATAAATCTTAGACTGATGAATAATAATGCAGTGAGATTTTATTAGTAAATATTAACATTTAAGTTCTCAAAAATATCCTATATAATTTACCAAGCCGCATCTTCTTTTAAAAAATCACTTAAAGATTTCAAGTTACTTATTAAACTTTAGAAATGATACTGTGACATGTTTTCTGAAACCTAGTATATATTTTTAAAATACTGCTAATGGGCTGGGTAATCCATTAAAGTTACATAATTATGACAGAACAACCTTAGCATCATTAAGGAAAAACTGACAACTCCAAACTGACAAGTGTAAGAAATTCCAAAGTTGCGCTGACAATTTGGATCTACTTCCTTTCATGCCCAGATTTACTTAATATCTCATTTGATTTTCAAACCTTCCCTCAGAAGCAATTGGAACAAAACCATGAGCAAGCTCAATCTCCATTTGGGCATGTAACCCTTTTACAAACACAATTACAGCCAAACACTATTGTAACCTGATTTGCATTTGCACTAACTAAGTTACAAAGCACATTGAGGATGCCTGCTATGCATACTACGGACTTGTTAGGAGGATATATTGCAGGGCTTCTGTGAACACTAATTAAAAAGGTTTTATCTTTCCCCTCTGGTCCACTGAAATTGTTCAAATGCCTTGCCTGCTACAACTTTGTTCAAAAACAGTTTTCAAACATGTGATCAGAGCTAGGCAACTATTTCAGGTGGCATGATTCTGTTTCCACGGTGGACAAGGCCCTAGAGACAAAGTTTCAGTCTAAACTTTGAGCTTCCTTTCCTTTGTTATTTTGTGTTGCAACCTTAGCATTATCCAACTGTGGACTTTTATCTGTGAATATCTAAATCCTGTCTTGTGGAAAACTAATTACTAAACCACTGAGAGCTTCATAATGTCCTGCATTTAAGTCCTGAGCATCATACATAATGCATAGGCAGCAGTCTCTGCACTCTGATTACAGAACACTGTCATTAAGTGAGCAAATTAAAGATGTGAATAATTCACTGGCTGAGCTTATTGTCAGTGCTGCATTGTGAAATTAGAATTTCTAATAAGTACTGCAATTTTTTTAACCCAATTAACACAGAGAACATCTTGAGACTGATTAGTACAATAAAAATTATTACCTTATTCTTTTGCTTCACAACAGCCAAATTAAATACTGTACTTAATTATGCAGCATTCATTCCTTCTCTGCTAAAAAAAAAAAACCTATCATTTTAATAAGAGTTTTAATATTTGTATGTGAGCTAAAAATACAACACATGCATCTGTAGCTGTCTTTTTGCAAAGTTTTTTTAAGAGTCTGAACATCAGTATTATCACCAGTGGTGGATTATGATGACACTAGTTTATTCTTAAGCCAAATATTTTTCCAAAAAAACAAACAACATACACAGAATTGACAAAGTAACTAACCTCCCCAAATTGACTTGAATCTATTATACCACTGCTTTTTCTTGGCTTTTTAGATACACATTAACACAGATTTGCCCCCACTATACTGTTGGTGGTTGAAGCTGAAACATTTTTTAAGAAAATTAATTGATTAGGAAAAAGGCAAGTATCTGAAACAGTGGGTCTTACCTCAGATGCTCATTTAGCACACAGGGATCTGACTCCTGCCAGGCAAGTGGGAAAGTCCAGTTTATGCTCGGCATGATGATCCTACGCAGAGAGTGTCTGCTGCCATGTTAAATAAAGAAAATGATCATTTAAACCGGGGCTTTTGTCTCCCAATATTTCCTCCTGCTGCCCCTTTCGCATCAAAGCTCAGAAAGGCAGGCACATCTGGCGGCAGTCCCTGCCCCTGACCGCAGCTGCCTCTGGAGAGCTCCCCCCTTCCTTTCCAGCTTCTCTGCAACCCTTGCTGGGCAACTTCAGCCCCCTAAAATGGGGGAAAGAAACGATGACATTGCAGGCAGAATATGAGATTGTTCAGCCTCTGCAGCCACCTCCTTCCTGTCTAGATATTTTATGGGAAGGGAACGAGAAGGGGGAAACAGCGAAGGTGCTCTGAAAATCAGTCAGACACAATGCAATAGGGAGATGGAGAGGAGGGAAAGGAGAATGAGAAAGAGAGAGAGTGTGTGTGTGTGTGTAAGGGGGGTGGCTGTCAGTGCAGATAAATCTGCATATGGAAATTAGGGTTATCCTGGGTACAGTTTTATTTAACTATGATCTACTGTTTTTTTAATTAGACCAAATTTTAGCAAAGGAAAGGAAGAAAGAGAGTCTTGAAACCAGAGAGTAACTTCTAATTCAATAGACAAAAATTTCAGAGCAACTGCAAATAGCAGATCCAAAAGTTGTAGAAAAAAGAAAAATAACAAAAAAATGACATTTCTCCCCTTGCTTTGTTTAATAAACAAGGAGAAAGACTCCAACCTTACCACCAAAAATTAATAAATTAAATAAAAGGAAATTAGGATGAGAATGGGAAGGAATTTAAAGAAAGGAAAAAATATCTTTCATGATCTGCATAAAATTTCCTCTTAAATGCTACAACAATCAAGATAAAGGAATTTTCAAAAGAATATATGTATATTATATATACACACTATATATATATATAATATATATATAATACATATACACACAATTGGCATTACATGTGGAAACTAGTAACAATACATTCTGACATGTTAATATTAAAGATGTACCCTATTTTTCCCTTCCTTAGAGAATTCCTGTTTTGCAGCTCTAACCCATGGCAACATATTATGATCACATACCATAAACATTTGAGGAAGTCATGATACCAGCCAACTATGCCTTATGGGATGCTGAGAGTAAAACAATGAGGCAGAATGACTAAAAGACTCCTGGAGGTTAGCTAGTGTGTCCAGCAATGAGTACTCTACCAGAGCTGCTGCCAGGACAGTGATCTGACTGGAAGGAATTGTGAATTAATTCCGTAAGCTGTGAGTGGTAAATTTGATGACATAGACTAATGTTAATTCACTTGTCAAACATTTATTGAACACCTATCATATTGCAAACATTGTGCTAGAAGCAGACATAAGATGAACACTGCATGGTTCCTGATCTCAATAACCCAGAGTTCAATGGGAAAAATAAATTAAAAATGAAGCTATATTGGCCAGGCACAGTGGCTTACACCTGTAATCCCAGCACTTTGGGAGGCCGAGGTGGATGAATCACAAGGTCAGGAGATCAAGACCATCTTGGCTAACACGGTGAAACCCCATCTCTACTAAAAATACAAAAAATTAGCCAGGCGTGGTGGCATGCGCCTGTAGTCCCACCCACTTGGGAGGCTGAGGCAGAAGAATCGCTTGAACCCATGAGGAAGAGGTTGCAGTGAGCCAAGATCATGCCAGTACACTCCAGCCTGGGTGACAGAGGGAGACTCGTCTCAACAATAACAACAACAACAACAACAACAAGTGGTATTGCATATCTATAAACAAAGGAAGTAGTTGAGATAGTCTTGACTCAAGCAGTATAGGCACATGTCAGTACCCTTGAAACTTTCCAACCACATGCACAGCTGGGTCCTTCAGACCAGCTCAAACACCTTAAGTAAGTTACTTTGTCCCTTTGAACCTTAGTTTCTTCAGCTGTAAAGTGACAATAATACTTGCTTTTTAAGGCTGGTAAGAAATAATGAAAGTGAAACATTACCTATGTCTGGCTTGTGATAATTGCTCAATAAAACTGGGAATTACAAATCAGTTCTCAGTTCAAATGTCACCTTCTCTGGCAAACCTCCTCTGAAACCTGCAGCAATATCTGCTGACAGATTCAGAGGCTTCTTCTGGAATGATCTCACTGCTCTCCATTATATTATCTTAATGTGATTTTCAGCAGGTCTATCTCTGTAGCAATGGTTCCCAATTTGGGGCCATTTTGCTCTCCAGGAGACATTTGACAAAGTCTGGAGACATCATTGACTAATGGAGGAAGGTTGCTATTGGCATGTAATAAGCAGAGGCCAAAGATGCTGCTAAACACCCTACAGATTTTGGCTTCTAATAAAAGGAACTTGGGGGTCCTTAGACGAAAGGCTGACTCTAAGACTGGAGCAGAAAATACACAAAATGGGCTTGGAGCATCTTGTAGTTCTAGAAAATAGGAAGTGCTCAGAAAACAAAATAAAACCCACATTGTTAGGGATATGTCAAAGGGACACAGGAACCATCGGAAAGACCTCCTGATGTCTAAAGCTAGAACTATTTAAACAACAAAATGTGCAACATTATATTGGCTTACAACTCAAAGTATAATATAAATATCCATGAGTCTATACTAATATAAATAAATTACTGAAAAATAACTAGTCAGAGGAGAAGAAACAAATCTTCCTTGCCAAATAATTCCAAATGATTTATATAAATAACCTCCTTCAAGGAGAGGGAGCATAATTCTCCATTCCTTAGTGTGGGCTGATTACTAACTTCCACAGTAGAAGGTAGGAGGGGAGTTGCTTGGGGGAGTAACTTTACAGAGGAAACCTGACAAACATTACCTCAGCCAGGTGATCAGAAGTTACACGGGTAAGTCATATTGATACTATATGTGCCCTAAACCCAATCTAATCATGAGAAAAACATCAGACAAATTCCAATAGAGGGGCATTTGATAAAACACCTGACCAGGACTTCTCAGAACTGCCAAGGAGCCAGGTGTGGTGCTTCATGCCTGTAATCTCAGCACTTTGGGAGGCTGAGGCAGAAGGATCACTTGAGCCCAAGAGTTCAAGACTGACCTGGGCAACATGGCAAAACTGTGTCTCTATGAAAAACATAAAAATTAGTGAGGTGTGGTTGCTCACGCCTGCTATCTTAGCTCCTTGGGAGGCTGATATGGGAAAATCACTTGAGACCAGGAGGTCAAGGCTGCAGTAAGCAGTGATCGCAGTACTACACTCCAGCCTGGTGACAGAGCAAGATTCTGTCTCTAAAAAAAACAAAACTTGTCAAGGCCATCAAAAACAAAGTGTGAGAAATTATAGCCAAGAGGAGTCTAAGGAGATATGAACACCAGATGTAATGTATGGGACCATTGAACAGAAAAAGGACTTTAGGTAAAAATTAAGAAAATCTGAATAAAGCATAGAATGTAGTTAATAATAATATACCAATTGATTGGTCCTTTAATTGTAACAAATGTACCATATTAATTTAAGATGTTAATAATAAAGGAAACTGGGTGTAGGGTATATGTGAACTGCACTATGTTTGCAATGTTTTTATAAATCTAAAACTATTCTAAAAGTAAAGTATATTTGATAAAAAGAGGCAGTAGTGCAAAAATTAAAAACCTCTGCCCTATACTATAAGCTTCTTAAAGGTTTAGTCTTTGTGGTTTTATTGTATATATGTATAGACTCACTTTGGTCATTAGTCCTCAAAGATGACCCTACAATGAACCATGCCTCTCAGAATTCATACTTTTGTGTATTTCCCTCCACTCAAATCTGGCTTGGTCCTGTGTGACTTGCTTTTGACTAGCAGAGTGCAGCAGAAGTGACACTGCGTGACTCCTGAGCCAAGGTAAGAAGTCTTGTAGTTTCTACCTAGGTCTCATTCTGGGAAATCCAGCCATCATGTGAGAAGTGTGAACACATTGAAATCTCCATACTATTAAAAAGCCAAGCTACCACATGGAGGAGAACACTATGGAGAGAAGAGAAAGAGAGAGAGAGGCAAAGAGAGAGAGAGAAATCCAGCCAGTCCTCAGCTACTGTTCCATCCACTGTATTCCACCTAAACATGTGAGTGAAGAAATCACACTTGACATCCAGCACAGTGAAGCCAACAGATGACATTAACCTCCTACTCTCTTTGCCTGCAATTCTGTGACGGAAACAAACAAGAACTATTCAGAGGAGCCCAATTTACCCACCAGATCATAATAAATCATAGTAAATGGTTGGTTTAAAACACTATGTTAAGAGTTGGTTTGTTACGGAGTAACATAACTAGAAAATTCAGTGCCTTTCACTTACTAGGTATTACCCCAAAACAACAAAGGGGCTTCTGTACTGTAGGGAAAAATTAATGGTGGAATTTCTTATAACATTTTAGATCATTTCCATTAAAAAATTCTACTAGTTGTTAAATTCAGTAAGATAATGGTTTTTGCAGTTGGGTATAATATAAGTAAAAAAAGATATGTGCCTAATACATAACACGGTGAGCCTGAGTGGCAGTGGAGGGAGGGAAGAGTAGGTGGAAAGAAACAGGTTAGCTCTGGGTTATTTTGGCGATATATTTTAAAATATGTATTTTCTACTTTAATATATTCACAATGATTTTCAGGTTAATTGAATGCCAGGCACCAGTCTTTAGACCCTTTACATAGTATCAGCCTCACAAAAATTGGATGAAGTGAATATTACCTTAATTTAACAGATAAGAAAACTGTGTCTCAGTGTGACTAAATTACTTACCCATCCAACTAGTCCATGTATGTGGTGAAGATTTGAACCTTGGCCATCTGACTCCAGAGTCCAGTTTCTTAGCACAGTATGGTAGAAAAGATAAACATAAATAAAATAATCATACAAAAATGTGTCTAATTACAAACTGTGATAAGCACCATAGAGCAAAGCTCAGGATCCCATGATCTTAAAACAGATGCCTGATCCAGTCTGGGAGATTGAAAAGGCTATTGAGAGAGAGAGTTTGAGGGAGACACCTGGGGTCATAGGACCAGACACTGGGTTGATAACTGGCCCATGAACCAGAAAAGGGCAGAGGTAAGAATGAGTGTATGATTGACTGTTGGTCAAGTGTGTTTCTGACAACTGAGATTTGTAAGGCCCCCAGAGATGACTTTTCTGGGAGTTACCAGTTTGGTGAAAATGGAGTGTCACAGTCTAGAGGAGTCAGTGGAGAGCTACTAGGGGAGAAGAAAAGAGAACTTAGTTATGCTTCCTTTTATTTAGAAAAAACATCTTCAGAAATTGTCCAAGCTGGTGATCTCCATTTACCCTCCTCCTGTCCCTTCTTGACACACTCCCTCAAGCTTATGTCCTTATCATTCCTTGAAAATGCTTAGCCACCAGTGACCTTTGTATTGCCAAATCTTTGGTCAATTCTCAGTCATCATTTTCTCAAGCTATCAGCAGTATTTGACAGAGCTGATCATTCCTTCTTGAAGTAATTTCTATGATCAGTTGACTGACAGATCGATTTAGAGACAGGGTTTCACTCTGTCGCCCAGGTTGGAGTGCAGTGGTGCAATCATAGCTCACTGCAGTCTCAATCTCCTGGATTCAAGGGATCCCCCCACTTCAGCCTCCTGAGTAGCTGGCATTGTAGGTGTGCACCACTGTGCCCATATATTTGTTAAATTTCTCATAGAGATGGGGTCTCACTTTGTTGCCCAGGCTGTTTTCAAACTCCTGGCTTGAAGAGATTCTCCCACCTTAGCCTCCCAAAGTGTTAAAATTACAGGCATGAGCCACCATGCCAAGCCTAGTTTCTATGTTTGGCTTGCCACACACAATGCTCTCTTGATTTACCTCCTACTCCACTGACAAGTTCACTCTTTTTTCTTTTCTTTTTTTTTTTTTTTGAGTTAGGGTCTTGCTCTGGTGCCCAGGTGCAGTAGCATGATCATAGATCACTGCAGTGTCATTCTTCAGGCTCAAACAATCCTCCCAACTCAGCCTCTTAAGTAGCTGGGACTACAAGCACATGCCACCACACGCAGCTAATCCCCCCCCCTTTTTTTTTGTAGAAACGAAGTCTCATCATATTGCACAGGCTGGTCTTGAGATGCTGGGCTCGAGCAATCCTCCCTCCTCAGCCTCCCAAAGTGTTGGGATTACAGATGTGTGCCACCATGCAAGGCCAACTTTTATTTTTCTTTACTGGCACCTTCTCTCATTTCTGAGCTCCAAATGATGAAATACTCCAACACTTAGCCCTTGAACTGATTCTCTTCTCCATCCATGCTCTCTCCTTACATTATCTCAAACAGTATCATGTCTTCAAATACCATCAATGTGCTAATAATTCCCAATTGTATATCTCTATCTAGACCTGACTTATTTTTTATTCTTTATTTTATTTTATTTTATTGAGAAGGAGTCTTGCTTTATCTCCTGGCTGGAGCTCAGTGGCACAGTCTCAGCTCACTGCAACCTCCACTTCCCAGGTTCAAGTGATTCTTCTGTCTTAGCCTCCTGAGTAGCTGGGACTAAGGCGCATGCCAACCACGCCCATCTACTTTTTGTATTTTTAGCAGAAAAGGGGTTTCACCATGTTGGCCAGGATGGTCTGGATCTCTTGACCTCGTGATCTGCCCACCTCGGCCTCCCAAAATGCTGGGATTACAGGCATGAGACACCGTGCCTGGCCAAGACCTGATTTCTACCCTGAACTGAAGACTATATCCAATTGCCTGCTGAGTGTATCCATTTAGATAGATAAGAGTGCAGATTCTGGAGCTAGGCTCCCTAGAATTTAGATCCTAATTTTGCAGTTGGGCAAGGGATATGTGACTTCTCTTTGTCTCAGATTCCTAAATCAAAATGGCTGAATATTAATACTGTATCTCAGACAATTGCTTAAACAAGCTAATAGATTTAAAGCATGTCTTATAACCATGTCTGGTCTTCAGACATGTGGCATGTTGTTAGATAGAGATAGGCATCCCAAAACAGAGCTATTGCTTCTTCTCCCCAATCCCACACACAAATTGTGATTTTCACGTCAGTAAATGGTATCTCCAGACACCCAGCTGTTTAAGCCAAACACTTACTCATGAAAAAAAAAAAAACTGTAACTCCTCTCTCACACAGCTCACAATTGTCCCATCAGCAAATCCTGTCAGCATCACCTTAAATACATCTTCACTATATTTCACCATTTCTGCTTTGTCTAAACTACTAAATTTTCTCACCTAGAGTATTCTAAGAGCCTACTAATTGGTCACCCCACATCCAGACTCATCCCATGAGTCTATTCTTCCCATTGCAATAAGAATGATTTGCTAGGAATTTAGTTGTTTCGCTCCTCTGCCCAAACATTTCTAACATTTCCTACTGTGCTTAGAGTAAAAGCCAGAGTGCTTATGGCCAGGATGATCTGGCCCTCTTTATGACAGGTCCACTCCTGGCCCGTTACTTAACCACTCTCTCCCTTTCATACTTCACACAGGAAATCCTGCTCTGGCTCCAAGATGCCACGCGTGGTCTGCAGAGATCAGCTAGGCTTGCTTCCAAACTTTCGTCAGTTCTCAGCTTAAATGCCACCTTATCAGCAAGGCTTCCCTGGGCCTTCTTATACAAAGTAGCATACCTGCCAAGGTATTCTTTAACCCCCAGTTTATTTTTAAAAATAGCACCAATCACCCCTATTTTGTATTTGTTTGTTTTTGCCTCCTTGCCCCTAGACCATAAACTCCATGTGAGTAAGGCCTTATTTTATTCACTACTCCATCTCCAGCACTTACAACTATACTCGGGATGTAGTAGCTGATCTAAATGTATATTTGTTGAATGAATGCATATAGATAATTTTTTCTGAGTAAATTATTGATATGGTTTGGATTTGTGTCCCTTCCCAAATCTCACGTAGAATTGTAATCCTTAGTATTGTCCCTGCCCAGATCGCAGGGAGAATTGTAATCCTGGTGGGAGGTGATTGGATCATGCAGGCAGATTTCCCCTTTGCTGTACTCGTGATAGTAAGTAAATTAGCGTGAGATCTGATTATTTATTTTTATTTATTTATTTTTTTTGAGACAGAGCCTTGCTCTGTGGCCCAAACTGGAATACAGTGACACAATCTCGGCTCACTGCGACCTCTGCCTCCTGGGTTCAACTGATTCTCCTGCCTCAGCCAACCAAGTAGCTGGGATTACAGGTATGTGCCATCACACCTGGCTAGTTTTTTGTATTTTTTAATATAGAAGCAGGGTTTCACCATGTTGCCCAGGCTGGTTTGGAACTCCTAGCCTCAAGTGATATGCCCACTTCAGCTTCCCAAAGCGCTGGTATTACAAGCTGGAGCCACTGCACCAGGCCAAAATCTGGTTGTCTAAAAGTGTGTGGCACCTCTCCCCTGTCTCTCCTCCTCATGCCCCAGCCATGTAAGACGTGCCTCTTTTCTCTTTACCTTCTGCCATGATTGTAAGTTTCCTGAGGCCTCTCCAGCCATGCTTCCTGTACAGCCTGCAGAACTGTGAGCCAATTAAACCTGTTTTCTTCATAAATTATCCATTCTCCAGTAGTTCTTTATATGAATGCAAGAATGGACTAATACAATTGTTCATTCCAAGATTGCCAGAAATCCGTTTTTTCCTAATTAATCCACATGCTCCCATCCTTTCCCAAATTTACTATAGAATTTTTTCATGCTATGCTTCCCATTTAAGGTAAGATCTGGCCATAGTGATTATGCCTTCTTAGAGCTGTTACATATGTATACAATCACAATCATCTCTTTCTTTTCAAAATAATAAGAAAATCATAGTTATCTAAGTCACAGTTTTCCTGTAATGTTGGTGGTTTTCTATTTAGGGATAACAATGTTGATAGGCCACAAAAAGTACTAGAACTAGTGACATGGTTTGGTTATGTCCCCACCCAAATCTCATCTTGAATTGTAGCTCCCATAATTCTCATGTGTTGTGGGAGAGACCTGGTGGGAGATCACTGAATCATGGTTTCCCCCATGATGTTCTCGTGGTAGTGAATAAGTCTCATGAGACCAGATGGTTTTATAAGGGAAAATCCCTTTCATTTGGTTCTCATTTTCTTTTGCCTGCTGCCATATAAGATGTGTCTTTATTCCTGCTTTGCCTTCCATCACGATTGTGAGGCCTCCCCAGTCATGTAGAACTGTGAGTCCATTCAACCTCATTTATTATTTATTTGTTTGTTTGTTTGTTTGTTTTTGAGATAGAGTCTCCTTCTGTTTGCCAGACTGGAGTGCAGTGGCATGATTTGGCTCACTGCAAACTCCACCTCCCTGTTTCAAGCAATTCTTCTGCCTCAGCCTCCCATGTAGCTGAGATTACAGGTGTGCACTAACACATCTGGCTAATTTTACATATTTTTAGTAGAGATGGGGTTTCACCATGTTGGCCAGGCTTGTCTCAAACACCTGACCTCAGGTGATCCACCTACCTTGGCCTCCCAAAGTGCTGGGATTACAGGCATGAGCCACTGTGCCTAGCCTAAACTTCTTTTTCTATATGAATTACCCAGTCTTGGGTATATCTTTATTAGCAACCTGAGAATAGACTAATACAACTAGGAAATTTTAAAGCCTTTAGGAACAATTCAGCTCTTCTCTTAGTTTATTTTTACTTAATCTCCACCCCCTTCTCATTATGTTTTATTCTCATCTCTTTCTCTGACCGCTTGGTTTTTATTTATAGTTTTCTGTGCTTTTTTTCCTCCTCTTTCTGCTGAATGGTTTATTCTGCTTATTTTATTTATTTTTTTAAGAGATGGGGTCTCACTCTGTCACCCAGGCTGAAGCACAGTGGCACAATCATAGCTGTTCATGGTAGCCTTGAACTCTAGGGTTTAGGTGATCCTCCTACTTCAGTCTCCAGATAAGTTGGAACTACAGGTGTGTACATCATCACAACCAGCTAATTTTCTCTTTTGGTAGAGATGGGGTCTTGTTATGTTGCCTAGGCTAGTCTCAAACTCCTGGCCTCAAGCAATCCACCTGCCTCTGCATCTCAAAGTGCTGGGATTATAGGCATGAGCCACAGTGACCAGTTCTCTACTTACTGCCATGTGTGGTAGAAGGTGGCTGCCCTATAGCTCCCTAAGCCAAATTACCTCAGAACAAGTGTACAGTCCAGAATAAGCTAGCCATTCAGTTCCCATTATAAATCTTCAGGAGACAGAATCCTTCAGTTGGCCAGGGAGACTGGGTCTTTATTATAATCTACATGGCTGCCAAGGGATGGCCTTCTGGGAAGTGTGTGTTCGGAGGAGGATTCTTAAAGAAAGAAGGAAAGTTGTACAAGCTGAGCAGACACCCACCAAAGATTTCTATTATAACTAAAAATCAAACATAAATCATCTAAAATCTGTGAAACCTGACACTAACTATACGTTTTAAGATAAGGAGGATTCTTCTTTTTTTTGTAGGTTGGTTTGGTCATTTCTAATGTTCCAACAATACAAACATGTATAGTGTTTTAAAAAGGTGTGCTGGCCTGGGCGCAGTGGCTAATGCATGTAATCACAGCACTTTGGGAGACCGAGGTGGGTGAATCACAAGGCCAGGAGTTCAAGACCAATCTGGCCAAAATGGTGAAATCCTGTCTCTACTAAAAATACAAAAATTAGCTGGGTGTGGTGGTAGATGCCTGTAATTCCAGCTACTTGGAAGCTGAGGCAAGAGAATTGCTCAAGCCCTTGAGGTGGAGGTTGCAGTGCGCTGAGATTGTGCCAATGCACTCCAGCCTGGGTGACAGAGCAAGACTTTGTCTCAATAAATAAATAAATAAAAAGGTATGCCTTCATTCCCTACTTTCACAATTTTAACAAGTAGCTAGTTCAGTGTGTAATCTCTGTGTAACCTTACACATATAACTTTTGTTTTGAAACACAAATGGGCTCATATCACATATATTAAGCTGCAACTTAAAATACACTTTAGAAAAAAAGTCACAGCAAGGTGGTATTATCTCTAATAAATGAAGAAACAGAAACTAAATAGCAGGCGACTTCCTATAATAGTAGCTACTGACCTCTTGATTAGTCTTTGCATCCTCCTATCCAATGTGACAATTATGTTTGATAGACTCACCTACGGTACAGTGCTGATCAAAATGGAGTAGCCCCACTAGAGTCTACCTTTCCCATCAATTATAACTAAATACTCTGGATAATTAAAACAAACAAAAAACCAAATAGCTGAGGATTTTGGAGCTTACAGACGACCAGACAAATTGGTAGGGAAAGTCAAAATTTTAAAAAAGGATGACTGGTATGGTGATAATAAGTTTTCTATGATTTCTTCTATCTCACAGTTTTGATTCAAGGGTGGACTGAACTGGGGAACTCCACCGTCAGCATGCACAACAAAATCTCCAAGAGAAACCCCTCTTTCTTGCTGGAGGACCAGGAAAAGAGACCTTTTCAAACAAGAGAATGTTGAGAGAAACCCTCATTTTGTTATCTCTTCTTTTCTCTCCCAGCCCCTCCCTAAGTCCAGGCATAGTCACAGTGCTGCATTAATTGATGGAGGTAGAGTGAACACCTAAAACTTAGAGAAAACCATCTCAATATAGATGGAGCAGGAAAAGATGCCTTTGTTGCACAGTGTATGTTTTGGGGAAAGAGCTCCGTGGTTGTGTGTGTGTGTGTGTGTGTGTGGTGTGTGTTTTTCCCTCTTTACTTTCATCACTTTTTCTGGAGAAGAGCCTTATCAAAAGAAACTAAGTGTCAATTCAAGAGGACTTCACCTGAAAGAACCGTGTATTTCTATTCTGAAGAACTAGAAGAGTCCCTAGAAGCCAGAGACTTGGGGGAAATCTTGGTGAGGATAGAGCTAGAAGAGATCACCCATTTCTGCATATGAATCAACACAAGTCCTTGGCTCACCCGCAAGTTTTGCATGCGTGAAACATAACCAAAGAAACACAGCAAAAGCTTTAATAAACTACTGCCCAAGCCTCAAACTAACACTTAAGTGGTATATCTGAGGGAGAGACCCAAAGAACATAACAAATGCTTTGAAAACTGAGAAGACATAGACATTCACCAACAGAAATTGAAACAAAACAGCCTGAAACTAACTAGACGGATTAATTCCTAAAACAAGCCTTCTCTCCATTCCCTGCCTCCCCCTAAAAAACATTATTTGAAGGATTTTAACAAGGTGTTTCAACATAAGAAAATGCAGAGAATATAATCCAAAATTACTAGACACATAATAAATCAGCAAATCTGATCAAATCTTAAGGGAGAATACAATTAATAGATGCCAACCCTGGAATGATCAAATATTAGGATTATCGCATATAGATATTAAAGCAGTTATTATTTAACCATCCTCCAAGAGGTAAAAGTGACCATTCTAGAAATAAATTGCAAGATAGAAGTTCTCTGAAGAAAAATAGAAAGTAAAAAAAAAACCAATGGGAAGTTTTAGAACCAACAAACACCATATCTGAAATAAGTTCACAAGATGTGTGCAGTAGCAGAATGGGGATGACAGGAGGGATGTTAGTGAACTTGAAGGTTAATCAATAAAAATTGTGTAATCTGAACAAAAGAGAGAAAAAAGATTGAAAAAAGTGAACAAAGCCCCATGGATATGTGGGACAGTATCAAGACTTAACACTTATGTAGTTGGCTTTCCTAAAGAAGATAAAAAAGAAATAAGAAGTGCAGAAAAATATTTAAAGAAGGAACGTCTAAAATGTCTCAAATTTTGTGAAAGACATAAATTTACAGGATCAAGTAGGTGAATAAACCTCAAACAGGATAAATTAAAAGAAATAATGACTACACTTAACCTTATAAAATTATTGGAAGCCAAAGATAAAGAAAAAAAAATCTTAAAAGCCACCAGAGAAAATGACACATTACACTAAGGGAACAATTTTTTGAATGACTGCAGCTTCTTATAAGAAAACATTAAGGTTAGGTTACAACAGAACACTACCTTTTAAATGCTGAAAGAATAATTGTCAACGCAGAATAATATATCTTCTGAAAATACCCTTCAGGAATTTTCAGGTGAATAGAGACATCATCAGATGAAAGAAAACTAAGAATTCATTGCCAGCAGGCTTAGTTGAAAAAAAATGCTAAAGAAAATTCTTCAGGCAGGCAGCAGGTAAATGATACCAGAGGGAAATCCGGAACTTCAGGAATAAGGAAGAGTAACCTATACAATAAATATTTGGGAAAATAACAGACAATTTATCTAATCATATTTATGACCCTTGAAATAAAAAGTTATCATGATATCTGGGTAGCTTTTCAATATGGGTAGTATAACAATATGACAATCAGAACATAAAAGCAGGGGGAGGGTAAAGGGATCTGTATGGTATTAAGATTACATTTTATTTGAGGTGATAAATACTAGCTCATATCCTGAGAGATGAAGCATGTATATTGTGATTTCTGGATAAATCACTATAAATATCCTACAAAGGAATATGGCCAGAAAGCTAGCTGATAAATTAAAATGGAATACTAAAAAGTAGTCAGCAGAATACAAAATAATCTAAAAGAATACAAATAAGAGGGAACATGGAACAACAACAACAACAAAATCCCAGAAAACTGTTAACAAAAGACAGTTACTGTTGAGGACAAAAAAGGAGAGCTTTTTTCCTGTAAAGGGTTATATCCTGTGGGTTTGGAAACAAAGCCTCTAGCCAAAAAAAAAAAAGCATATGCTTCAAAGATGAAGGGGAGAGGCTGGGATTTCTGTCCAAGGGGGTTAGGTATGACACATACATTTTGCAGGTTGTAGGAGAATCTATGAATATTTATGGAGGAAACCAAATGCATGCTCAGTGAGTAAACATATGTTAATATTTTATATGCATCCCACGTTCACTTTGGGGCACTGATTTAACATTAACATGAAAGGCAATTGGGTTATTTACGTCAAAATGTAAACACAGGGCACAAAGGCATCTTGTGCACGGTTTCTGTGGACTGGCCAGAACCAGTCTGTGGTTGGTGGTCATTTATCAGGAAGAAATGCTTCATAACGCCGTCAGCTGTCATGGTGAAACCATGATGATGGAACGCAGTTTGGCCACAACATCAGTTGAGGTTGGAGGACAAATCTCCCAGACATTTTTCAGGAACTAGCTTCTGTTTAATTATAGGAATGAATGGCTTGTGGTAGTTAATAAGGTAAGTGAATATTGAAGCATGACTGACCTCTTGCTTTGTTAAAGCTGTAGAATCTGATTTAAAGTTTTCCAGGGTCTCTTTTTGCCACAAGAAGTCCATTTTGTTTTCCTAGGGGCCTACTTTTATTTTATTTTATAGGGCAAACAGAAAATAATAAAACAGTAGACCTAAATGTAATCATATCAATAATTACATTAAATTAAAACATAACCACCAATGAAAAGACAGACTGTCGAGTTGAATACACCAATGAAAAGACAGACTGTTGAGCTGAATAAAATAATATAATCCAACCACATGCTGTTTACATGAAACTCAGTTTTAATATTATAGATAGATTAAAAACAAAATTGTTATGTTATTATAAATTATTAGCATTTACCAGGAATAATGAAAAGAAAGCTGGAGTTGCCATATTAGTATCAGACAAAGTAGGCTTTGGAACAAAGACAGTTACTAGGAATAAACAAGAAAATTACATCATGATAAAAAGGTCAATTTACTAATACGATATAGCAATTCTAAATGTGTATGAACCTAACCACAGAGCTTCAAAACACACAAAGTAAAAACTGATGAAAACTGAAAAGAAAAATAGATTAATCTTCTGTTATACTTGGACATTTCAACATTTCTCTCTCAGTAATTGCTAGAACAAGAAGAATATCAGCAAGATTATAAAAAACCCGACCAACACGATCAACTATCTGTCCTAGTTGACATTTATGGAACACTGTACCCAACAACAGCAGAATACATAATTTTTTTTAAGTGTACATGAAATATTCACCAAAATAGATTATATTTTGGGTGGTAAAATAAACAACAAAAATAAGAGGACTGAAATCATACAAAGTATGTTCTCAGACCATAATGAAATAAGAATCAGTGACAGAAAAGTATCTGAAAAAGCTTCAAATATTTGAAAATCAAACAACACACTACTAAATACAGTAAGTCCTCACTTAATGTCATCTATAGGTTCTTGGAAACTGCAACTTTGAGCTAAATGACCTACAAAAAAAAAACAGTTTTACTACAGGCTAATTGATAAAAACAAGAGTTAAGTTCTCACGGCAGATTTCTGGTCACAAAAGCATTACCAAGCTTCTAAATAAAGTCCAAAACACTTCTAATATTAAACATTGAAATAAATGTGAACTATACATACATTTAATAAAGATTAATAAAAACAAATAAGATAATGATTTACGTGCTTATTCCAGTTCAGGGTTGCGGGTGTTTGGAGCCTACCCAGGCAGCTCAGGGGCCAAGGTGGGAACCTGACCTGTATAAGATGCTATCCCATTGCAAGTGCACACACATACACACACATACTCTTTCTCACTCACGCTGGGACCATGTAGACACACCAACTCATTCAATGTGCACATCTTGAAGATGTGGGAAGAAATCAGAGTACCCAGAGAAGCCCATGCAGACGTGCGAAAAATGTGTAAATTCCAACAGACAATGGCCCTGGCTGGGAGCTGGGAATTGTTTTTTTTTTCCTCATTAATGTTATAATAAAATGATGTCAAGAAAAACAATGTTATTCAAAGACCTGCTATAACCCATGAGTCAAAAAGAAAGTTTCAAGGAAAATTAGAAAATATTTTTGATTAAGTGAATATGAATACATAACATATCAAAATTTGTGTAACACAGCTAAATAATTGCTTAGAGGAAAATAAATAGAATTAAATGCCTTTATTAGAAAAGAAGAAAAGTCTCAAATCAGTGATCTAGCTTCTTCCTTAAAACACTAGAAATAGAAGCGAAAATTAAAGATAAAGCAAATAGAAGGAAATAAATAATAAATATTTGATATTAATAATATTGAAAAGAGAAAAGCCATATGCTGGGAGAAAATAAGTAGAACATATATATCTGATAAGACATTTTACCAAGGAACATATGAGGCTGGGCGTGGTGGCTCAAGCCTGTTATCCTAGCTCTTTGGGAGGCCGAGGCGGGAGGATCACAAGGTCAAGAGATCAAGACAATCCTGGACAACATAGTGAAACCCCATCTCTACGAAAACACAAAAACTAGCTGGGCATGGTGGCACACACCTATAGTCCCAGCTACTTGGGAGGCTGAGGCAGAAGAATTGCTTGAACCCCAGAGGTGGAGGTTGCAGTGAGCTGAGATCATGCCACTGCACTATAGCCTGGCACCTGGTGACAGAATGAGACCCTGTCTCAAAAAAAAAAAAAAACAAAAACCAAAAAAGCGTATGAATAGCCAATAAGCACATTAAAAACATGCCTCAACATCCTGAGTTCTAATCTGATTGTACTATGGTCTGAGAGACTGTTATGATTTCTGTTCTTTTGCATTTGCTGAGAAGTGTTTTACTTCCAATTATGTAGTCCATTTTAGAATAAGTCTGATGTAGTGCTAAGAAAAATATATATTCTGTTGATCTAGGGTGCAGAGTTCTGAAGATGTCTGTTAGGTCCACTTGGTCCAGAGCTGAGTTCAAGTCCTGAATATCCTTTTAATTTTCTGTCTTGTTGATCTGTCTAATATTGATAGTGGGGTGTTAATGTCTCCCACTATTATTTTTTGGGAGTCTAAGTCTCTTTGTAGGTCTCTAAGAACTTGCTTCATGAATCTGGATGCTCTTGTACTGAGTGCATATATGTTTAGGATAGTTAGCTCTTCTTGTTGCATTGATCTCTTTACCATTATGTAATGCCCTTCTTTGTCTTTTTTGATCTTTGTTGGTTTAAAGTCTGTTTTAAAAGAGATTAAGATTGCAACCACTGCTTCTTTTTTTTTTTTTCTTTCCATTTACTTGGTAAATATTCCTCCATCCCTTTATTTTGAGCCTATGTGTCTTTGCAAATGAGATGGGTCTCCTGAATACAGCACACCAATGGATCTTGACTCTATCCAATTTGCCAGTCTGTGTCTTTTAATGGAGGCATTTTGCCCATTTACATTTAAGGTTAATATTCTTATGTGTGAATTTAATCCTGTCATTATGATGCTAGCTGGTTATTCTGCTTGTTAGTTGATGCAGTTTCTTCATAGTGCGGATGGGCTTTACAATTTGGTATATGTTTTTGCAGTGGCTGGTACTGGCTTTTCCTTTCCATATTTAGTGCTTCCTTCAGTAGCTCTTGTAAGGCAGGCCTGGTGGTAACAAAATCTCTCAGCATTTGCTTGTCTGTAAAGAATTTTATTTCTCCTTCACTTTTGAAGCTTAATTTAGCTGAATGTGAAATTCTGGGCTGAAAATTTTTTTCTTTTAGAATGTTGAATATTGGCCCCCACTCTCTTCTGCTTGTAGGTTTTCTGCCAAGACATCTGCTGTTAGTCTGAGGGGCTTCCCTTTGTGGGTAACCCAACCTTTCTCTCTGGCTGCCCTTAACATTTTTCCTTCATTTCAACCTTGGTGAATCTGATGATTATGTGTCTTGAGGTTGCTCTTCTCAAGGAGTAACTTTGTGATGTTCTCTGCATTTCTTGAATTTTAATATTGGCCTGTTATGCTAGTTTGGGCAAGTTCTCCTCAATAATATCTTGAAGAGTGTTTTCCAACTCAGTTCCATTGTCCCCATTACTTTCAGGTACACCAATCAAATGTAGTTTTGGTCTTTTCATATAGTCCCATATTTCTTGGAGGCTTTGTTCCTTCCTTTTCATTCTTTCTTCTCCAATCTTGTCTTCATGCTTTATTTCATTAAGTTGATCTTCAATCTCTGATATCCTTTCTTCTGCTTGATCAACTTGGCTATTGATACTTGTATATGCTTCATGAAGTTCTCAAGCTGTGTTTTTCAGCTCCATCAGGTCATTTATGTTGTTCTCTAGAGTAGTTATTCTAGTTAGCAATTCCTCTAACCTCTTTTCAAGGTTCTTAGCTTCCTTGCATTGGGCTAGAACATGCTCCTATAGCTTGGAGGAGTTTGTTATTACCCACCTTCTGAAGCTTACCTCTGTCAATTTGTCAAACTCATTCTCCATCCAGTTTTGTTCCCTTGCTGGTGAGAGGTTGTGATCCCTTGGAGGTGAAGAGCAGTTCTGGTTTTTGGAATTTTCAGTCTTTTTGCCTCATCTTCATGGATTTATCTACCTTTGGTCTTTGATGTTGGTGACTTTCAGATGGGGTTTCTGTGTAGACATCCTTTTTGTTGATGTTGATGCTATTTCCTTCTGTTTATCAGTTTTCCTTCTAACTGTCAGGCTCCTCTGCTGTAGGTCTGTTGGAGTTTGCTGGAGATCCACTCCAGACACTATTTGCCTGGGTATCACCAGCAGAGGCTGCAGAATAGCAAAGATTACTGCCTGTTCCTTCCTCTGGAAGCTTCATCCCAGAGGGGCACCCGCCAGATGCCAGCCAGAGCTCTCCTGTATGATGTGTCTGTTGACTCCTGCTGGGAGGTGTCTCCCAGTCAGGAGGCACAGGGGTCAGGGACCCACTTGAGGAGGTTGTCTGTACCTTAGCAGAGCTCAAGTGCTGTGCTGGGAGATCCACTGCTCCCTTCAGAGCCAGCAGGCAGGAACGTTTAAGTCTTCTGAAGCTGCATCCACAGCCGCCCCTTTTCCCCAGGTGCTCTATCCCAGGCAGATGGGAATATTATCTACAAGCCCTGCTGCTACATTTCTTTCATAGATGTCCTGCCCTTAGAGGAGGAATCTGGAGAGGCAGTCTGGCTACAGAGGCTTTGCGGAGCTGTCCAAACACCCCAGCGGCTTTGTTTACAATGTAAGGGGAAAACTGCCTACTCAAGCATCAGTAATGGCAGACATCCCTTCCCCCACCAAGCTTGAGTATCCCAGGTCGACTTCCGACTGCTGTAGTGGCAGTGAGAATTTCAACCAGTGGATCCTAGCTTGCTGTCAGAGTGGGATCCGCTGAGCTAGACTACTTGGCTCCCTGGCCTCAGCCCTCTTTCCAGGGGAGTAAAGAGTTCTGTCTCACTGGCATTTCAGGCACTACTAGGGTATGAACAAAAAATCTCCTCCAGATAGCCTGGTGTCTGTCCAAATGGCCACCCAGTTTTGTGCTTGAAACCCAGGGCCCTGGTGGTATAGGCAACTGAGGGAATCTCCTAGTCTGCAGGTTGTGAAGACCATGGAAAAAGCATAATATGTTGGCTGGAATGCACAATCCCTCACGGCACAGTCCCTCAGGGCTTCCCTTGGCTAGGGGAGGGAGTTCCCCAATCCCTTGTGCTTCTCAGGTGAGGCAATGCCCCACCCGGCTTTGGCTCACCCTCCATGGTCTGCATCCACTGTCTAACCAGTTACAGTGAGATGAGCTGGGTACCTAAGTTGGAAATGCAGAAAGCACCTGCCTTCTGCATTGATCTCACTGGGAGCTGCAGACTGGAGCTGTTCCTATTTAGACATCATGCCAGCCAGACCTTTTCTTTAACTATTATATTGATGGAAATATCTTAGAATTCTCAGCTATTCCTCATGGAATAGAATGTAATAAAATAGAATGGATGATACTTCTCAGATAAACTAAATTAATAGAATAAGGAGAAGGTCCCCTATGCCTCTAATAAGTAGTGTTGACATCTAATTCTCAGATAATAAATCTTACACTAAGAAGGTCTAAGAACTTTGGCCAAGATCATACAGTTTAGAAAGTGCAGAATGTGGGAATCAAACTCATGTATGTTTATCCACGGGAATCAAACTCATGTATGTTGATCGTTAAACAATCTTCACTCCACCTCATCCACCAAAACCCAGTGAACAGATCTGAGTGAAGTTTAATTAATACAGTCTCTTGATATTACATTATCAAAATATCAAGTGGAAGCTATAATAATTCATAGATTCTTTAAGTTCTGCTTTTTACAGAAGCTCAAGGGATTAAACAGTAATCAGACCACTCTGGCAATTAAATGAGTTATTACGTTATTGTGGAAAGGACACAAACCTTTGAGCTCCAAAATTCTGGCTCTTCCTCTTCCCATCTCTATGTTTTAGAAAGTCCACAAAATTCAGTTTCCTAAAATCAGAAAATTGGATTAGGTTATTTTTGTTAGTGGGGTTCCCTAGGAAATCTCTAATGTAGAGATTAATGTGCAAGAAATTTATCAAGGCATACTCTTGGGAATAACAACTTGGAAGGAAGAGAAGCAGAATTGGGCAGAAGGAAATGTTGGGCTGCAACAGAACCTCCATAAGGCCTTGGCCAACTAATACGAGCTTGGAAGTTGGGACGGCCCTTCATAGGTATCCCAAGCTAGGGGAGGAATAGGGAAGACTGGGCATTTATACATTTGTGCCAACAGTTAGATGACAGATGCCTCACTTTGAGCAAGCCCTTTTTACCCAAAGCACTTTTAAAAAGGGTTGACTGCTAAGAGCTGACAATAACACTTCAACCGCTGGGGAAATAAGTATTTTCACCTGGAGGGAGAATCTAGGTGGCACACCAGAGAGCCCCATAGGATAATCCTATGGCACCTTCCTGCTCTAGTACTCAGATTCTTAGAATGGTGATATTATGATGATTAGATAGCTAACAATGCTAAATGAGAAAATTAAAGAGTCTTCATCTCACTAACCTCCCACAGTAAACAGAAATTTAAGAAGATATTGGGGGTGCAGTGGGGTGTTCTAGGAACAAATTTAAAACACTTTTTCTTACAAGTACTGGCTTTCTAAGGAAAAAAAATCTTAGAGCTCCAAGGAGCATAATGCCTTTAAATACATGCTATTCAGAAAACCTATTAATGTAACTCAGGAGTTGGCAAACATTTTCTTTAAAGGGCTAGAAAGTAAACAGCTCAGACTCTGTGGGCCATAATGTTCAACTCTGCCATTAGTTTGAAACAGTTGGTGAGAAAGCAACTATAAATAATACTTCAACCAATAAGAGTGGCTGTGTTCCCATAAAACTTTACTTACAAAACCAGGTGGTAAGCCACATTTAGCCCACAGGCTAGTTTGATGACTGATATAACTTAACTCATTCCATGATACCATAGAGTACCATGCAAATCCTAGAATGGTTACATGACTTCCACGTGAATGGCAATGAAACTGGTTTTCTTGTTAAGCCATTTTAAAACTGAATTTTCTGTCACTTGTAATTGAGCACCCTACTCCACCTGGTGAGATTAAATGAAGAATAAAGTAAATTACAGAAATTTTCTTCAGATGTAGTGATCAAAGAAAGCTTCCACAAGGAAGAAAAGCCTTAGCCTCTATAACTTAGTGCTGTGAGAAAACATACTGATGGGTGTTTGTGGGAGCAACTATCAGTAGTCCCTTATATGCATTTTAACCTATCCCATAATTTTAGTTAGGCATGTGGCCACCCAGAATAAAGATCATCTTTCCCAGCTTGTCTAACTTGTGGCTAAATGGGAGTGTGTGACTAAGTTCAAGCCAGTGGTATGTAAACAGATGTAGTATAAGCAACTTCTAGAATTGACCTTATAAGGAAGGGCCTGTGCCCTTTTCCCATTTTCTCCTTCCTGCCAGTTCAAATATACATGTGCTGGCTGCAGCAGGAACAGCCCTCATGGACAATGACAGAAAGTAGAGGCCAATCACTGTGAAGACAGAATTAGAAATCCTTGAATTCTGACACCATGTACGTCTACCAGATCTCGACTGACTACATGACTCACATTGAGAGGAATAGAAACTTTTTTCTTGTTAAGTTGTGGTTATATTGAGTTTTATGCCATTTGCAACTTTGCCAAACTCAAATTATTATGAAAACTTATGTTAAATTGAGGGGTCCATGAGAGTCTCTAAAAGGAAAGGAAATTTAGCCAAGATCTCAAGGACAAAAAGGAGCTGGGCCTAGAAAAAGCAAGAGAAAAAACAGTCCTGGCATAAGGCACTGTTTGTGCAAACATTTTGAGGCAGCAAAGAATACAGTATATAAGAGGAACTGAAAGAAGGCCATGTGGCTGATACTTTGTAAGAGAGGTGGAGGATAAGACTGTGGGCATAGGAAGGGCTCAGATCACAAAGGTGAGGAGTATAGATTTCACTCTAAGTAGGAAGCTACTGCAGGATTTTAAGCAGAGGTTTGATCCAATTTATGCCTTCCCTTGCCAGCCGCCTGGTTTCCAGTCTCTGTTGATGCTACCCGATGCCTGCAAGCAGTCCTCTTGGACAAGTTCCCTCCCAAGACAACCCAGGTCTGGCTCCCTGCCTCAGGGTTCACACACTGTTTCCCTACCCCAGTGACAATACAGTTTATTCCTTCCACAGCACTCACTCATTGCCCTGCCAACAAGAGCTACTCTAGCCAACCTTTTGCCTTTAGATTTGTCAGCATCCAGACAGGGTTCAATTTCTGTGTGTTCCGAGTGCCAGAAGATACATGTGAGCCTCTCAAAGTGATTCTCTGAAGTTCCCCTATTTAGCTTAAAGGAGAGTGAAAACACTGCAGCCTTCCATATTTAATCTCTAAAGAAATCCTAACTCTAGAGAATTATTTTATACAAACACACACACACACAATGAGCTAATAAAAGCGAATTTGCTGATAAAAGCAAATTTTGGACATCTCCTTTGCAATAGTGGTCTAGCACCTCAGTTAGAATATTGAGTACATTATAGCTATTTTTCTCAGGTTTGTCCCTCAGCAGAAACTCTGAGTCAAAGCAAGTGACATAATAACATCTTTCAAAATGATTTCCAAAACATGTAATTTCCAAAAGATATAATTATCAGTAAACACCAAATACAACATTCTACTCATTTAATCAAAAATATTTTTAAGGACCTACTATATATACAGGTACTATCCTAAGTCCTGAGGACATAATAATAAATCTTAATCTTATAGTCTGGTAAGAAAACAGACATAGGCATGATTATCTGCATATACATGTAAAAAACCTACATGTACTCATTATATTACGTAAAAATGTAACTCAGAATGTTTAGGAAAGGACTTTAAAATATTAGGAGGGCCTTCAGTATAGTCCTTGTTCAGAAAAGTAGAGTGTTGGAAGATGGCCAGGGCTGAGGAGTCTGCAAGCAGGTTGCAGAAGATATCATTACTGCAGTCTTAGTCAGAAACAGCTATGGATCTTTAATTTGTGAAGACAGCAGGAGAAGGGGAAAACAGGTAGCTGAGGGAAAAATGCAAGAGATTGTGACTAGAAGCAAGGCAGGAAGCAGTGCATCATCCTACTTGTGTGGTAGAATCTTTCTCTCTGAAGGAAGCTGCTTCTAACAGGCAGGCAGATATATTCCAGCTATTTTACCTGTGGCACATTATAGGTGATGACACACTTATAAAATGCAAAGGAGAAAATAATTTACTTTTCTGGACGTGGAGGTGTTATGATAGGAAGTGACATCACAGAGTGATATTAGGTGGTATATAGGAAAGTATGCAAATCCCACTAGGCAGGAAGAGGGCAGGAAGGCATCTGCTGCCTTGGCCTTAGAGCATCTCGTGCTCTTTCCTTTGGTAATGGCACTCTTCTTTTGCTTTGGACAGACACCCCTCTTTTATTCCCCATTGTCTTAGAGTGACTGTCAATTCAGGTATCCTATTTCCATCCCCTTTCTAAATATATAAGTAACTTTTCAAATGTGTTAAGAAGCAGAAGGTAAAGGGCACAGAACAGTTTTACCTATTTAAAACAAGCATTTGCCAATCCATCTTCATTTGCATAGTGAAATTCTAATATAGGATAGAATTGAGGAGTTGCAAACTGACAGCCAGAAGGCTAATTTGGCCTATTAATGTGTTTCTCTTGATGCATATCTGGTTTTACTAATCTATTTTATAGACAGTGGAGGCTGAAGTGAGAGGATCCCTTGACCTCAGGAGTTTAAGACCAGCCTCGGCAACATAGCATGACTCCATCTGTAAAAATAAAAGATGAAAAAAATGTTTTAACTAATATTAAAAATGCTCTAAAAATAAGGCTGTTACTTAAAAGATATATAGAGAGCATGAGACCTGAAAGGTGCTTATTATAATTTTTTTTTTTTTAGATGAGTCTCACTCGGTCACCCAGGCTGGAGTGCAATGGCCAATCTTGGCTCATTGCAACCTTTCCTCCTGGTTTCAAGTGATTCTCCAGCCTCAGCCTCTCAGATAGCTGGGATTACAGGTGAGCACCACTATCATCCAGCTAATTTTTGTATTTTTAGTAGAGACAGGGTTTCACTATGTTGGCCAGGCTAGTCTCAAACTCCTGACCTCAACTGATCCACCCACCTCTGCCACCCAAAGTACTGGGATTACAGGCATGAGCCGCTACTCCTGGCCACTTTACTTATTTATTTTTTTAATTTTTAAAATTTTTTCAGAGACAGGGTCTTGCTCTGTTGCTCAAGTTGAAGTGCGGTGGTGCAATCATAGCCCACTGCAGCCTCCAACTACTGGGAGTTGGAGCAATGCCAGGGCTTAAGCAATCATCTTGTTTCTGCCTCTCAAAGTGCTAGGACTATAGGCATATGCCACCATGCCTAGCTAATTTTTTAAATTTTTTGTAAAGACGGGGTTTTGCTTTGTTGGCCAAGCTGATATCGAACTCATGGCTTGAAGCAAGCTTTATTTTTTTTAAGTATGTTATTAATTATATTATCTATTGCCATATAATAAGTTATGCCAAGACTTAGTGGCTGGAAACAACAAATTTATTATCTCATAGTTTTTCAAGATAACAAATTTTTATTATATTAACAAAATTTATTATCTCTGTTAGAAATCTGGAGGTGGCTTAACACAGTCCTCTGTTTCAAGGTCTTTTACAAGTGCGGTCAACTTGCCAGGTTAACCGGCAGCAATGTTGCTAAAAGAGTTTAGCCAATTGTGCAGGTGAGGACAGACAGTCCACACTTAGACTCAATTTTCACTCCAATTGCAGGTTCAAGGGATTCTCAAAACCACCCTAATCTTTGATAATTTGCTAGAGAAATTCATAGAACTCATTGAAAACTATTATATTCACAATTATGGAAAAACTATTATATTCACAATTATGGAAATGATACAGATTCAAATCAGCCAAGAAAAGAAACACATAGGGCAGAGTCTGAGAAAGTACAAAACTTCTGTTTTCTTTTCACAATGAAATCACGATTACTTTCCCAGCATCAATGTGAGACAATATGCACAGAATACTGCCAATCAGGGAAGCTCACCTGAGCCTCAGTGTTCAGAGTTTTAGTGGGTCTTCATTATGCAGGCATGTTAGAGTGATTACTCACATGGTTGATCTCAGTCTCCAGGTTGACTGATGCCATGTGACTCAAAGACCCACCCTAAATTACATTATTAATCTTTCAGGCATGGCCAACTGCCAGCCCAAATCACATTTGCCTGTATGATCCTAGGCTCCAGGCAAAAAAGACACTCTTATAAGACACAACATTCCAGAGGCTTAGAAATTACCTTTCATAAGCCAAGGGCAAACGCCCTGACTCCTTTTTGGACAAGATTAAATTCTCTACTATATACTTGCCCAAGTCTAGTCATCTCAAAGCTCAAATGCAGAAGAATCTGCTTCCCAAACTCACTCAGATGATAGTTAGCAGAATTCAGTTCCTTGTGGACTGACAGACTGAGGACCATGGTTCTTCACTGCGTATCGTCCAGAATCTGCTCTCAGTTTTTGCCATGTCGGCTTCTCTAACATGACTGTTTACTTTATCAAAGTGAACTAGTCAAGAAGCCAAAAGGGGAAGAATGTTAGTGACAGAGAGTTCTAACAAGATATAAATCACAGTCTTTTGTAATTTGATCATGGAAGTGATATCTCATCACTTTTTGCTTTATTCTATTCAATAGAAGCAAGTCTTTACGTTCAGCCCACACTCAAGGAGAGAAGAATGCACAGGGACATGAATACTGGCAGACATTATTGAGAGGCACCTTAAAAGATACTGTTCACAGTAGACTTAGGGAAAGAAGACAGGAGAGCGGGAGTGGTTGAATAGCGGTAATTGGCCAGGCACCATGGCTCATGCCTGTAATCCCAGCACTTTGGGAGGCTGAGGTGGGCGGAGCAGGAGATCAAGAAATCAAGACCATCCTGGCCAACATGGTGAAACCCTGTCTCTACTAAAATTACAAAAATTAGCTGGGTGTGGTGACACACGGTTGTAGTCCCAGCTACCCAGGAGGCTGAGGCAGGAGAATCACTTGGACCCAGGAGGCGGAGGTTGTGGTGAGCCAAGATCATGCCAGTGCACTCTAGCCTGGCAAGAGAGTGAGACTCTGTCTCCAAAAAAAAAAAATATTGTAGTAATTAATAGATCAAGCTCTCCTGCAGGTAAAAGGAGATGGACGAAGAGCACACACAGGAGGGAAAGATGCTAAAGCTACAGAAAAATGAATGAGGATCAATAATGAAGTTTTTCTTGTTCATAGGTTTTTTCAAGGTTCTATGTGGTGCATTACCTTGTTAATGACTTAGTGCCCTGAACAGTTGTACGAAAAGTCCTCTTTCCTTTTATAGGAAAGTTGTTCCTTCTTAACCAACTACATTTCCCTGTTGCTACTTAAGTAGTTGTTTAAATCATATTATGTGTGCCAGGGAGTAGCACTTGAGAGGTTAAGAGTTCATTATCTGTTGCACAAAATTAGTGCATTAAAATACTGTGAGTCAACAGAAAGCCAGCTTACAGTAGGTTGTATAAACATTTGCAATAGATAGCTCATAAAGATAACCTAGTATTTTCAATAGCACAGCACAGAACTAAAAGCCACAACTGAGTTGAACTATCTCAGTGTATCCTCAACAGTGGCCAACTGTAATAATAAGATCAGTAGAACTGCATTTAATATTGGTCAAATATTGCTACAATGTTTAATCCAATTCTAGATTTAAGAACTCTAAAGAGGTAAGGTGATCTTCGTTTACATTTAAGGGATAAGAGGAAACAGTCTTAAACTTTAAATAAGATTTCCATTAAAATCATGGTAACTTTGCTGAAACTAAGACCTTTTAATCATTGGAATATATCACATTAAGTTGAATTTGTGAAAAGTTTCCCTCCTACAAAACATGACATTCATAACATATTTTTTGACTTTGAATCTGATATCTGAAAACACGAGAATAGATTATCAGAATGGGTTCACTTATTAGTCAACATTCAAATTCTATCATATGTCTTCCCCAACTTTTTTTTTTTTTTTTTTTTGAGATGGAGTCTCACTCTGTCACCCAGTCTGGAGTGCAGTGGCATTATCTTGGCTGACTGCAACCTCTGTCTCCCAGGTTCAAGCAATTCTTCTGCTTCAGCCTCCCTGAGTAGCTGGAACTACAGGTGTGTGCCTCCACAACCAGCGAATTCTTGTATTTTTAGTAGAAACAGGGTTTTACCATGTTGGCCAAGCTGGTCTTGAACTCCTAACCTCAAGTGATCCACCCGCCTTGGCCTCCCAAAGTGTTGGGATTACAGGCATGAGCCACTGCACCCAGCCTGTCCTCCCCTCTTTTACCAAGTAGCTGAATGGTGCTGGAGAAAATGGCAAAACCATTATGGCTGAACTCTAATTTTTTGTCACAAATCTCAAATGATACAACAGTTTCAGACATTCTTATTATCTTTCCTTAGTAAATATACTTTTCTTCTCACCAATGTGACAATATCACACCTCTTCTCCAATCTCTAACAATTACTCTTTCTTCTTACTTCCAGTTGATGTGTCATAGAGAAATAGATGAAATAAAACAAGAACTCAACTTTCCAACACCTAGTTGAACACCTCCAGCCATCTCAATCTGTATACTGTTTACTCTTCCTATTACAATAAAAAAATTTTCTTGATCCTATCAGAGGCTGATATATCATCTATGTAGTGAATACTATTCCCTTATCTTTTTGATACCTGTTTTCTTGCAATTATTCCCCCTCTGTTCAGCATCTTCTTTCTTTCCATTTAATAATTGCCATAGCCTCACAAACATGTTCTAACATCTTTTATCTTCAAAATACCATTTCTTGATCCCTATATGTCCCTCTGCCCTAATTTTTATGCTTTAAGTTAAATTCCTGGGTAAAGTTTCTATATTTGCTGATTCACCTCCCATTTTCTGTACAACCCACTTCCATCAGATATTTTTCACCAACTACTCAATTTAAATCGCTTTCATCAACATTAGTAATGACCTACTTCTTGCCAATCACAATGATTAATTTGTTTTCTTTTATTATTCCACCTATTAGCAATATTTGACATAGCTTATCCATTCTTTCATAAAATAAGCTCTTGGATTTCATGACAGACATCATAACAGACATACCACGCACACTTGATTTTTCTCCTGTGGACTAGCCTTATTTCTTGCTTTTCTTTGCTGGTATTTTCTTGTTTACTAGCAAGCTGAATATCTAAACGTTTTTAGAGTTTTAACTCTTACATTTAGGTCTATGATCCTTACTGAGTTAAATTTTATAAAATGAGGTAAGTTCAGTTTTAAGTATATTAGTATCCAATAGTTCTCTCACTATTTGAAAATACTATCCTTTTCACCTTTTACAAAAAGCAGTTGATCAAATGTGTATATGGCTTGTTACTGGATTCTCTATTCTATCACATTGGCTATGTCTAATCTTAGATCAAAATCACAGTGTTTTGATTATTGTAACTTAATCATAAGTCCTGAAATCAGGTACTGGAAATCTTTCAACAGTATTCTTACTCAAAATTGTTTTGGTTAATCTAGGCCCTTTGCATTTCCATAACAATTTTAGAATGCATTTGTCAATTTCTACAAAAGAAATTCCTCTGGGATTAGGATTTAGATTGGCATTCCTTTGAATCCATAGATAAATTTTGGAAGAACTTTTAATAATATTGAGTCTTATGATTATGCTATCTCATTCTATTTACTTGAATATTCTTGAATTCTTTTCAGCAATATTTTGCAATCCTTCGCAAACAAAATCGGGTGCATATTTTGTTAAATTTTAGTATTTTGATGTCATTAAATGTTATTTTCTAAATTCTAATTTTCAAATGGTCTTTCCATGTCTATAAAAATACAATTAATTTTTGTATATCATTGAACTCTGCCACCTTGCTGAATTCATAAATTAGTTTTTATAGATATTTATAGAGATTCTTTAGGATTTTCTATATGAATAATTATGCCATCTGAAAATCAAGAGTTTTACTTCTTCTTATCCAATCTATGTGACATTTCTTTCTTTCTCTTCCTTATTGCATTGACTAGTTACCTCCAATAAAATGTTGAAAGAAGTGGAAAAAGTGGACATCATTGCCTTTTTCTCAATCTTAGGGAAATTCATTTTTATAATTAAGTATGATGTTAATAGCCAGTTTGTCATAGATATTACATATCAGGTAGGGAGTTTTCTTCCATTCTTAGTTGGCAGAGAGTTTTTATTATGAACAGATGTTGAATTTCTCAAGTGTTCTTTCAGCATTTATTGAGATGACATCATTTTTCTTTTAATAGACTGTTGATATAATGAACTGATTAGTTGTAGAAATTTGAATAACCTTGTATTCCTAACATGAATCTAATTTTCTTGTCATATGTCATCCTTTTTGTTTGTTTGTTTTCAGACAGTCTCACTCTGGAGTGCAGTGACATTATCTTGACTCACTGCAATCTCCTTATGCTGGGTTCAAGCGATTTTCCGGCCTCAACCTCCCAAGTACCTGGGATTACAGGTGCATGTGCCACACCCAGCTAATTTTTGTATTTTTAGTAGAGATGGGGGGTTTTACCACGTTGGCAAGGCTGATCTCCAACTCCTGACCTCAAGTGATCCGCCCACTTGGCCTCCTAAAATGCTGGGATTACAGGTGTGAGCCACTATGCCTGGCTGTCATATGTCATCCTTTTTATGCACTGCTGGATTTTGCTTCCTAAAATTTCTGCCTTTATGTTTGAATGTGATATCAGATTGTAGTTGTCTTTTCTTAGTCAGCTTTTGATAATAGCGTGGTGCTAGCCTCATAAAACAAGCATCCAATCTCCTTCTATTTTCTCTAAGAGTTAGTATAGAATTTGTATTATTCCTTCCTTAAATGTTTGGGAGAATTTAACAGTAAGGCCATTAGGCCTGGAGGGTTTTGTTTGTTTTATTGTATTTAAGACAAGTTCTTGCTTGGTTGCCTAGGCTGGAGTACAGTGGCATATTCACAGTTCACTGCAGCCTTGACCCCTCCAGCTCAAGTGATCCTCCCACCTCAGCCTAAGTAGTTGGGACTACAGACGAGCAACACCACGCCTGGCTAATTTTTTCATTTTTTTGTAGAGACCAGGGACAGGGTTTCACCATGTTCCCAGGCTGGTCTGGAATTCCTGGTCTCAAGGGATCCACCCGCCTCAGCCTCCCAAAGTACTGGGATTAAAGGCATGAGCCACTGTGCCTGCTCTGGCCTGGTGTTTTCTTCTTAGAAGTGGGGTGTGTGTGTGTGTGTGTGTGTGTGTGTGTGTGTGTGTGTGTAGAGAGAGTGTATCCTGCTACTAAGAAGTGGTGTGTGTGTGTGTGTGTGTGTGTGTGTAGAGGGGGAGGGAGAGAGAGAGAGAGAGAGTGTATTCTGCTATTGTTGGGTTGCTCACCTACAAACGTCAATTAGGTCAAGCTGGTTGGTAGTGCTTTCCAAGTTTTCCATACTAATTTTCTGTTTACTTGTTCCATCGGTTACAGAAAAAATTCATTGCTACACTTGCCTGCCTCACGGACCATGGACAATAAAAGGTATCCTGCATTCTAACAAGAGTTGCTGGCCCTAGAGCGAGAAGAGGCGACGGCGACTGTGGGTGTGAATGAGGCACTCACTTCGTACTCACTGGAGTAATCTCCTCCCTTCGGTCGCGCCAGAAGAGACACCCACAGTCCTTAAACCCTCCTCTCCTCCGCCTCAGCAGCAGTTCGTCTTTTTTTTTCAACCAGGCCCCGCCTTCCAGCCGAACGCACCAATTAAAGGTACCAAAAAAAAAAAAAGTTTTCTGTAGTTCGTCCCAGGCTGACAGATTCTCGCGAGAATCGTGTAGCGCGGACTGTTTCCGCGCAGATAACGCGAAGGGATTGGTTGCCCGGGACGGGCTGCGCCTCGGCCCCGCCTTTCCGGTACGCGGGCGCGAGGTGGCGGGAATTTCGCCTGTTTGCGGTTTAGACTCCAGAGTCCTGGTTGTGGTCGGGGTCTCAGGAGGCGAACTCTGGGGTTGGAAGTGTGAGCAGGTACGACAGGCACTCCGGGCGACAGGCACCCCGGGCAACCGGCACAGCGGGCAACCAACGTCCCGGGTCGCGGCTGCAGCCGGGTGCACGGGATACCGTCTCCCCGCCTTCTCCACCCGAGTGCTGCCGGGCGCGGGCATGGTGGGTCTCGCCCCCGGCTCGGCAGGTCGGGGTTGGCGCCAGGAACTGACTTCCTGGTTTCCACCCTCAGCTGACGAGTGGGCTTTCTCTACCCTGCTACTGGGAAACGGGCGGAGAGCGGGTTAGTGACGTTGCAGAGGGCGCAGTTCGAGGCGAGCCCGGGACGCTCTGTCCTGCAAACATTTCTTTCCTTTTCACCGTGTCCTGGGCTGCAGAGTCGGACCTAGTGGGCGGATTTCAAAGTCCCTGCCACAGCCAGAGTTGGTTGTGCATTTTGTCTTAAGTTCTGACACCCTTGGTAGGCGGAGCGGCGGGGAAGAAGAATTGGGGATTTGGTCTGGATTTTTCGTTTTTCCTTCGTGCTGGGGGACGTCTTGGGAACTTTGTGAGGTAACCCCCAGTCTCTCGGCCCCCACCTCCAGGAATCTCTTCACACCTTCTCTTTGGAGCCCCAAGGATACGGCGAACTTCAAACATTTCAGACCATGAAGTAAACAATGGAGAACTGTTTTGCTTCCCCGACCTTCCTGACTGACAGCTTAGAGCTCGAGCTGGGGGCGGAATGGTGCAAACCTCCTTGCTTTTCTTGTGCTGTTGACAACAGAGGAGGAGGAAAACATTTTTCTGGAGAGTCCTACCTCTACAGTGGAGCCCTTAAGCGGTAGGTAAAACTCAGATGTTTTTCCCTCATCTGATTATTCACCAGTTTTTTAGGAATGCTAGTTGTCATTTCAGCCCATTAAACTTTGGTGTTCACCAAATAATGTTTTATAAATCAGCTTAGTATATCATAAGGGTACAAATGAATATCAGTACTGCTGTTGGCTTCTTGGTAAGGGCATATCTAAAGTATTTTGGATATTAGGGAAAACTTCCTTGGTAACTGATTTTTCCCTTACTGTAGGGAGCTACGCACTAAGTTTTCTTTTACTTAAAGTGAATTCCTAACTATCTGAGCCTTTTGAAATGGTATTTCCTGCGAAAGATGTGATGATATTCTGAAGCTTTCCGGTAATTTTTAAGAAAGAAACATTTTTTGTTGCCCTGTTCCTTCTAATCCTACCTATACATATAGAAGTCTTATAGACTTATTTTACATCGGGCAGGTACATACATATTGCAGTGAAACTGCTGTTCTTGAAGTATTTTGGTAATACTTGCTGAGGCAGTTTCAGTCAGGAAATTAATTTTTGTTGACTTTATAATTGTACCTTGTTTGAGACCTTAGAGTACCCACCTTCATTAGTTGGATACAGTTCTCCAGACATGGCTCAGAATAACTCTTAGCAGTTTTAAAAATTAAATGTCCCCTTTAAGGATGAAATTCTGCAACTGAAGACCACTGGTGAAGACAGGCAGAAATATGTTTTTTAGAATCCTTCTTGGTGTTTTGTTTTGTTTTGTTTTTGAGACAGAGTCTCCCTCTGTTTCCCAGGCTGGAGTGCAATGATGCGATCTCGGCTCACTGCAACCTCCACCTCCCGGGTTCAAGTGATTCTCCTACCTCAGCCTCCTGAGTGCTGGGATTACAGGCGTGAGCCACCGCCCCCGGCCAGTTTTTCCTCTTAAGTTACATTGCACTTTAGTTATACTTTTAATCAGTATGGAAGATTGACATTTGAATACAGTCTAGCTATTGTAATCTTGAATGTGTAAAGTACCAAGGCATTTTCTGACTTTTTATGCATGTCATGTATAATATGGGTTCAAATGATGTAAAGAAAAGAGCTGCTGTATTATGGTATTTACTATACTTTTTATGATATTAAAACGTAATTTTCATTTCAGATTAATTTTGAATCTTGATCCTTTACCAACTAATTTTGAAGAAGATACGTCGGAAATATTTGGCATTCAGTGGGTTACTGAAACAGCATTAGTGAATTCATCCAGAGAGCTCTTTCATTTATTCAGGTATTTTTTCTTTTTTAACTTTCTGCGAGTGTAGGTGTTGTTCACTTTTGTAAACTACATTGTTGGATGGCTTCTAGTACTGATACTACAAAAGACCAGGAGAATTGTGCTGGTTGCTCACTTGATTATCTTACCAGTAACGATCAGGCAGCAACACTTGATGAGTAATGGTTTTGATGAGTTGCATTTCATTTTCAGAATCTTTATTCTTTGCATTTGACATCATGTATTGACAAATATTTGAGGCTTTCAACTATAATTTTGGAAGAAAATTAAAATACTTTTGTTGTTCAATAGCCATAGTCTTTCAGTGATCTTTAGAGTATGATCTTTCTAAATAAATCATTCAGACTGTGTAATAGAAATGCTAATTCTCTATTTGGACAACATTTAAAAATTGTTTAATGAAAAATTTTATACACAAAAGAATAATATAATGAACGTCCATATACCCTCCTTCAGTTACAGTAAACAACTTTTTATTACATTTCCTTCATCTGTCTTGTCTCCTCTTCTGACTTAAGTATTTTTAAGCAAATCCTAGGCATCATGTCATCTCACCCATAAATACTTCAGCATGAATTTCTTAAAAATATGGGCCTTTTAGAAACCATGAGCACAGCCGGGTGCAGTGGCTCATGCATGTAATCCAGCACTTTGAGAGGCCAAGGAGGGTAGATCATGATGTCGGAAGTTTGAGACCAGCCTGACCAACGTGGTGAAACCCGATCTCTACTGAAAATAGAAAAATTAGCCGGATGTGGTGGTACATGCTTGTAATCCTGGTTACTCAGGGGGCTGAGGCAGGCGAATCACTTGAACCTGGGAGGCAGAGGTTGCAGTGAGCCGAGATCACCTACTGTACTCCAGCCTTGGTGGCAGAGTGAAACTCCGCATCAAACAAACAAACAAAAAAGCTTGAGCACTATGTCATCTCAGTTAATAAAAATGAAAGTTTTTCCCTTATCTTTTAAGACAATTCATATTCAGATTTTAGGTAATTTTGAATAGGACTCAATTATTGAAAGCAAATTATTCCAAAACAGAGTAAATATCTATATGTGATACATTTAAAGGAAAATAGAGAGGTGGAAGGAATTCTCCCACCATCATCCCATGAAACTCTATGAAGAGATTTAACTGGATCTGTGCCATGTCATGAGAGAACAGGCTGAGTGAGTGATCCTCTGTAATCCTGAACATTACAGAATCAGCGACTCTATCTAGAACATACGATATAAATATGGGTTAATTTTTAAAGACTTTGAAATCAGCTAGCAAGAATAGCAAGAAATTACTATCAGGAATTAAGATGGAACATCATAAATACAGCTTTCCCTGATAACGTTAGTCTACATTATTCCTTTTTTGAACTTTTATTGTGTAACTGTATGAGACAGTTTAAATTTTTATTATATAACTGTTAACCTAGAATGTTTTCTGTATTTTAAACTTTTTTTTTTTTTTGAGACGGAGACTTGCACTGTCACCAAGGCTGGAGTGCAGTGGCGTGATATCAGCTCACTGCAACCTCCGCCTCCTGAGTTTAAGCGATTTTCGTGCCTCAGCGTTCCAAGTAGCTGGAATTACGGGCCTGCTACCATGCCCGGCTAATTTTTGTGTGTTTTTAGTAGAGACAGGGTCTTACCATGCTGGCTAGGCTGGTTTCGAACTCTTGACCTCAGGTGATCCATCTGCCTTGGCCTCCCTAAGTGCTGGGATTACAGGCCTGAGCCACTGCACCACATCTTAACTTCTTTTTCTTTTTTTTTTTTTGAGAGGGAGTTTCCTTCTTGTTGCCCAGGCTGGAGTGCAATGGCGAGATCTCATTTCACCACAGCCTCCTCCTCCTGGGTTCAAGTGATTCTCATGCCTCAGCCTCTTGAGTAGCTGGGATTACAGGCGCCTGCCACCACACCCAACTAGTTTTGTGTTATTAGTGGAGAAGGGGTTTCTCTGTGTTGTTCAGGCTGGTCTCGAACTCTTGACCTTAGGTGATCTACCCTCTTGGCCTCCCAAAGTGCTGCAATTACAGGTGTAAACCACTGCACCTGGCCTTAAACTTCTTAAAGATATAAACAGTATCTTTTTGATGGTGAAGTCTGTGGTATTTGAAATAATTTTTGAAATATAGGCAGTCTTTAATAGATACTTTTGGAAGTTCAGGCAAAGATGTATTTTATCTTTTCTTAAAGTTTTCATTACCTGAAGCTGATCTTTTAATTAACATTTGCCAAGTATTAATCATCATCCCCAAATAAAAGAGGTATTGAAGCCATGTAGTAGATTTGGAAACATTATCCATGTAATTGTTACATGCTTTACAGTATTCTAAAATTAACTTTCACCTTACATTTTTAAAATCAGGCAACAACTATACAACTTGGAAACCTTGTTACAGTCCAGTTGTGATTTTGGTAAGTTTATTTAAAATGTGTTTAATGGCAAAAAGGAATAGTGTTCCACTATAGTGAGTTGCACATGGGTCCATGATGGTATAGTTGGGATATCATGATAATATGGAGGAAGCCTTAGGCCAGGAGTTATGAATTTAGTATTCAGAAAAAGCATGACTTTTAAAATTTTGTTGTAGCTGAGATACAGTGTTTCCCCAAATCTGTAGATTTTAAAGGTAAAACTGACTTAAGGAAGCTAAACTTCTCTGAATATAATTAGTACTAATTTTGGAGGTAGGGAGTGGGATGGGGAACTTAAATGAGAACTAAAAAGTGCCAGACCTCAGGCTGTCCTGATTTTCTTTTCTGCTTTCTGCTTATAGTTGTTGGTGTTACCCTTTCTTAGATACAGTGTATGGTTTTTTGTCTCTAGACATTCCTTATGGATTTTCTTTGAATGTCTTCCGTTTCTGTCCTGATGCTTGTTTTCATCCATCTTGAATATATGGAGTATACATTATAACCACTGTCTTTAACTTTGTTGCTGCTATTAATAATTCTTTTATCACTGTTGTTTCTGCATCTATTTGTATTGATTAGTTTTTCTCCTGGTTCTCTGATATATTTTTCTGCTTCTTTGAACATATAGTAATGTTTTATTCTGAGATGAACATTATGGGTTTCACATTGTTGCTTTCTGGATTTTTTTGTATTCCTTAAACTAGGTGTTGGATTTTGTTCTGGCTCGTTATTGTGTAGTCATAATCCAGTGGCTCTTTTTGAGGCTTGTTTTAAATTTTGTCAGGATTTTTAAAAAGCAGCCTTTAATGTTAATTTAGCCTAGTAAATTAACCTAGGAACGCTTTTGAGAATTCTTTCTCCTTCCTTGTCTATTATGAGATTTTTTTCATGCTTGCTAGCTAGAATGTGAACTATTCCCTGGCCTGTGTACTCTTTATAGGGAATATTTTTCTGGTGTTTTTCCCTGGCCTTGGATAATTTTTTTTCATGCTTGAACAGATCGGTACTTATATCTCAAAAGGGACCTTCTGTACCCTTCCAGAACTCTATTTTGTATAGCTTCTTTCTTTTTGGGGACTTTTGCCCTGCAATTTGGACTTCCCTGAACTTGGATCCCGTATCTCCTCATCTCAGTGAGTTGGGCCGTATTTGGGTTCTCTTCCTCGTATTGCAGCCTGGAAACTGTCTCTAGGTGGGGAGCAGGCGCATTTGAAAGGCTTACTTTGTCTCTGGGAGAGCAATCTTATATTGTCTTGTGCCCGGAACCTGAAAATTTGCTTTTTCTGGTTTTAAGTTTTACAGTGGGAGATGGAGCAATCTGATTATTTTATTCAATTTTGCCTGGATGCAGATGTTCATTGCAGTTATTTTTAAGAGAGTACTGCCTTTTGGGCTGAGAATTGTGAAAATTGGGATGATATGACTTTTTATGGGTGAAATAAAGCCATAAAAATGCAGTTTAATATGAAGGTGTTTGCACAACTTTACATTTATGCATCTATTCTGCCAAAGTAGTTGCCATGATTGTTCATTTGAATTAAACTTTGGTTTTATGTTTAGTATGGGTATAAATTTGTAGCCTATAATTCTCATTGTGTTTTCTCTGTTTTTGTTTACTAGATTCTCTCTTACTCATTTTCTCTAAAATGGTTTTCAGTGTTTTGCCCATAGTAACTACCTAGATAATTATTGCTGTTGTAAATGCTGGAGTGAGGGAAAGCTGACTTTGAGTGAAGTTGGGAGAAAGCAACTATTGAAAGGTCATTCAGAGTTTCATAATTCATTATTAGGAGTTTTGATTTTATTCTAAATATAGTAGGTAGTCTTTTAAGGGTTTTGACTTGGGAATAAGAGAAATTGATAAACATTTTAAGCAGATTTTTTACTTAGAGTTTAGGGGGACACAAGAGAGCATGGGAAGACCTGTTAACAGTCCTATTGCAGTGGTTTAAGTGATCACAGGGAAAATGGATAGTTTCAGCATATATTTGGTTATAAACATAATAGGTCTCTGAAGGATTAAATATGAGGTTAAAGGAAATGAAAGAATCAAGAACTACATAGGCTACTGGTGGCACCATTTAAGGAAATGCTGAAAACATGGGCAGCATGAACAGGTTTTGGAAGAAATCAAAGGATTTATTATTTGCACTGTCTGAGCAATCCCAAGTATAAGTGTTAGGCAGTTTAATATGCAAGGTCTGGAGTGGAAAGGAGAGATGTGGGTTGTAGATAACTCTTTTAGAGTCATTTATTAATAAAGGAATTGGTAAGATTGGGGCGAGATATATAGAGAGTAGAGGATTCAGGACTGAGTCCTGAAGAGGCCATATTAATAATAGAATTGAGGAGGAGGAGCCAAAAAAGAGAGAAAGGACAAAGGACACATGAGGAAGAAAGAAGACTGTCCAAGTGTGTGGCACCATGAAGCCAGGTGTAGCCGGTGCTACTGTGAGAGCAAGTTACTTGAGGGTAGGCACTGTCTATTAGATTGGGCAATGTGAGTTTGATTGGTGACTTTAATAAGAGCATTTTTTGAGGAGTAGTTGGAGGCGAGACCGCTTGAGAATGTTTGATAAAAATGTTACAAGATAGAGAATTGCTGCTGGTGTGGCTTACAACATTTTTTGTCACTGCCTGTGATAATTATTTAAACTATGATTAACATTGTCTATTTTGGTTTCAGGGAAGGTATCAACTCTACACTGTGAAGCAGACAATATTAGACAGCAGTGTGTACTATTTCTCCATTATGTTAAAGTTTTTATCTTCAGGTAGGATATCAGATGAGTATTTTGATCACTGCGTGAATTTCTGTGTGTGTATTCATACAGACTCTGGTTGTTTATTTTATTTAATTATTTTTTAGGTATCTGAAAGTACACAATGCCAACAGTCATATTCCTGTCCATCCTTACGAGACTTTGGAGGCTCAACTTCCCTCAGTGTTGATTGATGAGCTTCATGGATTACTCTTGTATATTGGACATCTTTCTGAACTTCCCAGTATTAATATAGGAGCATTTGTAAATCAAAACCAGATTAAGGTTTGACTTGTTTAATTTTTAAATTACCAGCTTTTTCTCCCCACAAGGTATACTCATTCAAGAAGGAGAGAAATCAGTCAAAATTACAGCTCTGGAACCTGACTGCCTGAATTGAAATTCTTGCCCCCCATCCTCCTTTTATTAATTATGTGCTTTTGGGCAAATGATATCTCTTGCCTCAGCCTCCCCATCTGTGTAATTCTTGTAACTTACTAAAATCATTGGGAGGATTAAATAAATTCATATGCATGAAGTTATTACAACATAGTGTTCATTGAATCAGTAGCTATTCTCTTGATTTATGACAGTATAAATGTCTAAAAGTTTTAAAGAAAATGAAATAAGCTTTATTTTAGAGAATTTTTGTCATATATTACAGTAAGATTCAAGAAGATCAATTTATAAAAAAAACTTTCAAGATCACATCATTATGTGTGTTCTGACTTTTGAGGCCTGTTTGGAATGTCATTAAGATTGTTTTGACTGTGCCCTTTTTTTCCTACCTGTGATAATCATTCCCTCTGGTTTGTTTTTTAAAAATTTATATTGTTACTACGCCCAGCTTATAGATAGGTAATAGATTCTCCTTATGAAAATGGGAGCTTATATGAGTAACAAATTATGGTAATTCACAGTAAGATTCCTTGAAGTCTCAACTCCTTTCATTATATTTGACTTTACCATTTTGAATAACATTTACTTTTTATGAACATATCTTTGTTAAAATATAAAGTATGGCTGAGTGTGGTAGCTCATGCCTGTAATCCTAACACTTTGGGAGGCTGAGGCGAGAGGATTGCTTGAACCTAGGAATTTAAGACCAGCTGGGGCAACATAGCAAGGCCTGTATCTCTACAAAAAAATTAGCCCAGTGTGATGGTGCATACCTGTAGCCCAGCTGCTTAGAAGGTTGAGGTGGGAAGATCACTTGAGCTCAGGAGATTGAGGGTGTGGTGAGCCATGATTGCACCACTGCATTCCAGCCTGGATGACAGAGCAAGACTCTATTTCAAGAAATAAAATAGAAAAAAATACAATTAAATGTTTACATACTTCTGTGAAATTTGGTAGAAACAAGTTGACTTTTTCATCAGAGATCACTATATGTAATAATAAAAGCAAATGAAGTTCTAACTGAATTTATAAGTTAATATGTCTAATCTATAGAAAACAGATAGATAATTGCTTTTAATTATGTCATTTAAGTAAAAAGATTCATGAGTAGATTGTTGAGGGATATTTTCCTTACTAGTTTCTATAAATTGGACTGGTTTTTATTTTCTAGTTATCCATCAAGTACATAAGAAATAAAAATGAGGGGAAATAATAAGCTTAGTTTTAGACATGTCGCATTGAATTCATTTTAAGTTTATCCAGAATAATCGTGGATAAAAAAGACGTTTATATTTTTTTGCTTTTCACTATGGCAAAAAGTTTCTGATAATTATATTTGCATCTGGCCTGTTAAATTATTGTCTAAAGTAAAAAAAAATGAATAATTTATATAGCAGCAGAAATAAAAATTTGTGCACAAGGGTCCTCGAACTAGGTTTTGCCTTTCATAGGCTTTTTAATTAGGCAGACTTGAGAAGATAGGTCATTTGAAGCTCAGAAGACTAAAATTTTAAAGCAGGGGACCTTTACAGTCTTCAAAAAATAAAAGAATCACACGCTAAAATACTGTTCTTTTCTGAAACAAAAAAAGCATAATAAAATAAAAAGCATCTTTCAAGGCTTTTTATATATTTATTTTATAACAATATTGTATATGAAATGTCTTGTTTTAATTGTTATTTCCAGTTGAGCTTCTTTTATTATTTTTTAGGAACTCCCTAGATATATATTACTTGGTGCGAATTAGTATTGCAAATATTTTCTTTTATTTTTTCATTAACTAAGCTGACTTTCTTGGTAGATTTGAATGTTTTAGATAGTTATATTTTTCAGATTATCATCTATGCTGTTAAAATATTTTAATTGTTGCTTTTATTTCCTTAATTCATGTTAGTTTTAAATATGCAGTGAGATTGAGAAGTCCAACAAGTTTCTTGCTAATGGATAAGTTAATAATCTTATTGTTTATTGAATGACCCGTACTTTTCCCATTGATTTGAGATGGCACATACATTCATTTCTGTTTTCTCTGTTCTTGCTATTTGTTATCTATTCCTGCCTCAATACTGTTTTGTCAGTGTAGCATTTTATTTTATGTATACCTAAGGCAAGTCTACTCTACATCATTCTTTATATTTGTTTTAATGGAACCTGTTACGTCATTGTATTTATTTTTATAGTGATGGTAAATGCTGACTGGAGGATGGTTATTGATAACCCAGTATAACACAGTACTTGAAAGTGCTGCGTTTTGACTCAGAATTGAGATTGAATCCTAATACATGAATTGAGAGGTAAATTTTTTGACCTCTTTTAACTTCTGTTTCTTTCTTTTTTTTTTCTTTTTTGAGGTGAAGTTTCGCTCTGGTTGCCCAAGCTGGAGTGCCGTGGCGTGATCTTGGCTCACTGTAACGTCCACCTCTCTGGTTCAAGTGATTCTCCTGCCTCAGCCTCCCTAGTAGCTGGGATTACTGGTGCACACCACCAAGCCTGGCTAATTTTTTTTTTTTTTTTTTTTTTTAGTAAAAGCAGGGTTTCACCATTTTGGCCAGGCTGATCTCAAACTTCTGACCTCAGGTGATCCACCCACCTCGGCCTCCCAAAGTGTTGAGATTACAAGCGTGAGCCACTGCACCCGGCCTTAACTTCTGTTTCTTAATGGGATGACAATAATGTCTACATTATAGTCTCAAGTTCTTTTGTTAAAATATTTTATAGGAGTTTCTGGGCACTCATACGTTAAAAAAGAGTTTCTAGCTAAATTCTAAGACAAAATTATGAAAACACATGTTTTTAAAAATTCTTTTACTGCCTTGCAGCTATAGTAGAGTCAGAGGTTGGTTGGAAGTTACCTTTACTATACAAGTCTATTCAGCAGCCCCAAGGTGGTGGGTCTGTCTTAAACCAACAGATGAAAATAATTCCTGCTTTCAAAGATCTTCAGTGAAAGAATCCTCTAATGAACAAGACAGAGGTTTTCCTTGAGCTTTTGAATAGTGGTAGGTTAATTGGTTCTTTATCCTTGTGTTTATGCAGGAGTATTATGTGACATGCTATGAAATAACTAGTAAAATATTAATGAATTCTCAATCACGGTTGATAATGTTATCCACAGCTTTTTCCACCATCATGGCATTTATTACATCTCCACTTGGATATACATTGGCTGGTGCTAGAAATTCTCTACATGCTGGGTGAAAAATTGAGTAAGTTTATGGATTTATGATTTATATCCCTTTTAAAATCAGCTTTTGTTGCTTTTTAAACTTACATAAGTAATAAGTGCTTTCTGATTTTTTTTTTAAATCAATTAGTAAACAAAGTAAGAAGTCAAAATTTTACTCCCTTTTTTCCGGAAATAACTGTTGGGAACAGCTTGGTTTGTCTTTTCATATTTGTTTTCTATCTGTGAGTTTTACATATGTAGAAACTCATAGGTAAAATTTTGTTTTTGTTTCTAACCACAGATATGATCATACTGTACAGTGTGATTTTTCATTATCAGTGTTTTAGAGATCTGTTTATGTTAGTACCTATAGTTCTACTTTATCCATTCAAACGCTGCATGTTCTACTATATTTAGCCATGTCTATTTTAAACATTTAAGTTACTTTCATTTTTTGATATTACAAATAATTTTTCACTGAATACGCTTGTGTATAGATATGTATCTTTAATCTGTGTACAAGTTACTCTGTAAAATATTCTTAGAAATAGAGTGGCACTTTGTAGTTTTAATATGTATATGCTGCTGTTTTGCTGAATAGTAAGTCCTGCTGATCTGTAGAGATAACTGTTGATACGCCTTTACTTCATACTCTTGCCAGTAGTTCATATTATCAATTCTGTTTTAGTTTTTGCCAACTAATATGTGAAAAATGAAATGTAATTTTTTTTTATCTTGCAATTTCTTGGTTACTAGTGAAGTTGAATATCTTTACATTTTATTGCTTGTATTTGCTTTATTATTCATTATATTTTGCAAATTTTCTTTTTTTAAGTAAGAGTATATATATTATGGATAAGTGTCCTTTATGCTTATGGCTATGGTACCTGTTTATTTCTTGATCCTGCTTAGATTCCATTGCCAACCTATCATTTAGGTTGTAAAGATGTCTATTATTCCAACACCTGTTTTTCAGTTAATAAATACGTATACTTACATATATCTGTACACAGAAACATACAAAGATATACACAAGTATATAATTTCCTTTCTCATGTGGAGTCTGAATTTCACATTACTGTTTTCTTAGAGTAATACTCAAGTGGACTTATTCTGAGATAGGTATACATTTTGGTTATATATTATCTTGGTTTGCTCTATTTTATTCCACAAAACAATTACATGGGGTCAGTTTATCAGTATTGGTTAAAAGAATAATGTTTTAAAGGCTTTGTTGGTTGGAAATGTGGATGAAGATTTTATGTTGTTCTCTTTTTTTTTTAAGTTGTGTTGCATTAATGCTTTTCAGAGATAGACTTATTAGGAAAAGAAGTTTATTAGATTTTACTTGGAAGAATTAGAAACTTTTGAAGATAATGTTATCAGTGCTCATACAAGAAAGTTGTCCTCAAATTCAAATTTTATTTGCAAAAAACAATTTTAAACTGTTTTAGTTTTGTTATAAAGATGTACAATCACTTTTTTCTTTCTGATTTAGTCAAATCTACTGTTATTTTAAAACCATTTTATTGCATTTTCAGAACAAGTTGTATATGGTCATCAGTTTATGAATCTAGCAAGTGACAATTTAACCAATGTAAGCCTGTTTGAAGAACATTGTGAAACTCTCCTTTGCGATTTAATAAGCCTGTCACTCAACAGGTATGACAAGGTAATACTTTAAGAGTTTATTTGTATTTTTGAGACTTAAAGACAGTATTCAGTCCTTAGTACATGTCATTTAATTTGTAAGGATTTAGTCTAAAATGATTGTGTGTTATAATTTTATATTTAGTTGCTATTATCTGGGAGCTGAAAGGGAAAATAGTTTTTATTTAAACATCTAAAACAGGCTGGAGTTGGTATTTTAGAGCTTTTTTTTTCAAAGAAAAATAGCCTTTTCTAGTTTGACAAAAATAAATAGATAAAAATGATGTTTACTAAAATAATTGGAAGCCTAATTTCTATCTGAATAGTAGAGGCCAGCCAGCTCTTAAATAACTTATTGTATTGCTGTTATATAACAATAAAATAAGCGCTTAAAGTTACTTGATGAATTTTAAGAGGATTTTGTTGACTGTTTTCATAAAAGGTCTAGTATATGGGTGAATTATGTGTTTAGATTAAATTGTGTTTATCATAGAGTATTTAATGGAGACAGTGACTTAAAAGTGCTACAGAACATGTTCATTTTTAAATGGTGGAAAGGTTTAGATTATTTTCTGTTATTTCAGATTTACAAGCATAAAGACTGTTTTTGGGAAATTAAGATTTAGGGAAAAGGATTTTTTTAATTTTTCAAAATTTAGAGTTTTTCATGCATTGATTATCAATATTTTTAAAATTTAGTGTGTATGTGTATTAGTGGATTCACCAGATATAGACTGATGTCTTTTAAACATTCGTTTATTTTTGATAATTGACAAAATTAAATATTTTATCATATGCATCATGTTTTGATATGTGTATACATTGTGGAATGGCTAAATATAGCTAATTAGCGTATGTATTCTCTCATATTCTTACCTTTTTTTGTGTGAGAACACTTAAAATCTACTCTTAGTGATTTTCAAATATACCATATAGTACATTGTTTTTAACCGTAGTCACTGTGTTAAGCTTATTCCTGTTATCTAACTGAAATTTTGTATGCTTTGACCAACATCTCTCCTGTCTCCCTCCTAAACCTCTTCACACCCCTTGTTGTAAGGATCATTCTGTAAGGATCATTTCTGTAAGGATCATTTCTGCTTCTATGAGTTCAGCTTTTTTAGATTCCACATGTAAGTGAGATTAGATGTTATTTGTCTTCTGTGCCTGGCTTATTTCACTTAACGTAATGTCCTCCAGGTTCACCCATATTCTTGCAGATGACATGATTTCCTTCTTCTCAAGGCTGAATAGTAGGGTCATGCACTGTGTAACAAAGTTTCAGTCAGTGACAGACCACATATATAAGGTGGCTATACCACATTGCCTAGGTGTGCAGTAGTAGGCTGAAAAAGTTTAAGTACAATAAATCATGTTAGCATGAAGATGCACTTCTCAGAATGTGTCCTGCTGTTAAGTGACACATGACTGTATTCCATTGTGCATATAAACCACATTTTCTTTATGCACTCATCTGTTGATGGACAGTTTGGTTCATTCCATGTCTTGGCTATTGTAAATAATGCTGCAGTGAACATGGGAATGCAGATATCTCTTCAACATAATTTCATTTTCTTTGCAAATGTATCTATTAGGATTGCTGGATCATGTGGTAGTTCTATTTTTAATTTTATGTAAATCAGCTTGCATACTGTATTACATGATGGCTTTACCAATTTACATTCTCACCAAAATGTGCAAGGGTTTTATTGTCACCACATCCTCTCCAGCACTTATTATCTTTCGTCTTTTTGGTAATAGCCTTTATAACATGTGTGAGGTGGTATCTCATCAAGTTGTAATTTGCATTTTTGTAATTATTAGTGATGTTGAGCATTTTTCATCTGCTGCTTGGCCATTTGTATGTCTTCATTTAAGAAATGTCTATTTATATTTTTTGTCCATTTTGTAATTGGGTTATTTGTTTTCTTGCTATTGAGTTATTTGGGTTCCTGATATATTTAAGATATTAACCTCTTATCAAATATATGGTTTGCAAATATTTTCTTCCATTCTGTAGGTTTCCCCTTCATTCCTTTTTTTTTTCTGTACAGATGTTTCCTTTTTATTTCGATATAATCCCATGTATCTGTTTTCATTTTTGTGACCTGTGTTTTTGGAGTTACACCCAAGAAATCATTTGCCGGACCATTGTCATATAACTTTTCCCCCATGTTTTCTTCTAGCTCTATAGTTTCAGGTCTTACATTTAAGTCTTTAATTTATTTTGAGTTGATTTTTCTGTATGGTGTGAAATAAGGGCCTAAATACATTCTGCGAGTGGATATCCAGTTGTCCCAAACTGTTTATTGAAGAAGCTGTCCTTTCCCCATGGCATGCTCTTTTCATCTTTGTCAAAATTCAGTTGACCATAAATGCCTAGATTTATGTTTGAGCTCTCTACTCTGTTCTGTTTTGTTCTGTGTCTGTTTGTATGCTAGCACCACACTGTTTTGATTACTATAACTTTGTAGTATATTTTGAAGTCAGGTAATGTCAATAACTCGAGCTTTGTTCTTTTTACTAATGGTCTATTGAGGACCTTTTGTGATTTCCTGCCAATTTCAGGAGTATTTTTTCTATTTCTGTGAAAAGTATCATTAAGTATTTTGGTAGGGACTTTATTGAATCTGTAGGTCACTTTGGGTAGTATGGACCTTTTAATAGTAATTCTTGCAACTCATGAACAAAAGATAGTTTTGTACTTTTTCATGTTGTATTTAGTTTCTTTCTTCAGAGTTTTATATTTTTCATTGTACAGGCCTTTCACTCTTTGGTTAAATTTATCCCTAAATATTTTTATTTTTGTAGGTATGTACTATATGTGGGATTGTTTCATTGATTTCTCTTTTGGATAGTTTGTTGTTATTGTATAGAAATGCTATGGTATTTTTTATATTGGTTTTGTATCCTGCCACTTTACTGAATTTATTTATTCTAATAATTTTTGGTGATGTCTTTAGAGGTTTCATGTAAGATCATGTTATCTACAAACAGCAACAATTTTAACTTATTTCTTTTTGTTTAGATGACTTTTATTTCTTTTGCTTAATTGCTGTGGCTATGATTTCTAGTAATATCCTAATACTTTTTTTTTTTAACTTTGTATTAGGGTAGAAATGTGTACATAACTTACGTAAAATATTGCATACATTATGAATTTAAGAAGCCTCTTAGATATATTTGCAAATATCATGTATATTCTGTGCATTATCTAGGGCTATTGAGGATTTTTTGTTAAAAAGTAAAAAATTTAGAAATTACTTAATCTTTATAAAATCCTAATAACTGTATTTATTCTGTCTTGCAAAATTTTTACTATGTTTTACAGTGAATCAAAATTTATTTTCTAATCTTTTTATTGGAAGTCTTTTGTTGTTGTAGATGACTTAGGTATAATCTAGCCCACCACCTATTTTTGTAAATATAGTTTGCTTGGACTGTAACCCGGTCCATTTCTCTTATGTGTTATCTGAGACTGTTGTACTGAAATGGCAGAGTTCAGTAGTTGTGACAGAGACTGTATTGCCAACAAACTCTTAAATATGTCCTATGTAGCCCTTTATAGAAAAAGTTTGCTGACCACTGGACTAGATGATTTACATGGTTTTTTAAGTTGAAATCTAATTTATTCTATACTTTTGGTTTTAAAATGGAAATTTATCTTAAAAGTTAAATGAAGTGGCGCATCTTCAATAAATAATTTTATTTGAGAAATTTTAATCTAAATCATTTTTTTAAAAGTATTTGAAAGCTATGTGCCATTTAAAATTCTGTTGCTGTCTTACAATGAACACATTTTGGTTCTTTTCTATAGGTTAGGCCCTCTGAATCATTAATGAGTCACCATTGTCCATGTTCATGCATTAAAGAATTATGGGTTCTACTCATTCATCTTCTAGACCACAGAAGTAAATGGTCTCTCTCAGAAGTAAGTTGGAAAATTGATGTGTTAGTTATTGTTACTAACCTTTATATTGATTTAATCCAGTGGTTTTGACTGAGAAAAATTTTAACTTACTTTTTTATAATTAGGCAATAATAACCACCAAATAGAGCAGTAACTGTGTACTGACTGCCTACTTACTTTTCAACCTAATTATTTTTAGCCCCAAGTTAGTAATATGAAAAATCTAAGAGCAGTATAAGGTTCGACGCTTATTTTTTCAAGTTTTGTTGTTGTTGTTCCATCAGAAATCTTTTAGGCTAAGATATTTCATACCCATTAGTAACTTAGAAAACATTTTAGTCAGGAAATATGGCAGATTTAGAAGAATTATCGAGCAATGAAACAGGTTTCTATTACTCAAGTTTATAGCATCTTATTTCAAAGAGGGAGGAAGAGAAGCACAAAGGGGAAGATGAGAAACTTTCTTTCACTTCATTTTCGGTCATGTCTTCAGATCAGGGCTTTATTGTATTTCAAATGCTGTAGGTTGTTGAAAAAGGGAAGTTCCCCTAGGCAGAAGTAAGTAAAACAGTCTCTTGTAAAACATTAAAAATGGTTTATGTTATATGAAAAGGTACTTTTGATTTTTCATGGACTTAAAAATTTTCCAGTTTTCTGTAATTTGGGGTTTGGGTGGTGTTTTTTTTTTTTTTTGAGACAGAGTCTTGCTCTGTCGTCCAGGCTAGAGCACTCACTACAACCTCTGCCTCTGCACAATCTCAGCTCACTACAACCTTCGCCTCCCAGGTTCAAGCAATTCTCATGCCTTAGCCTCCTGAGTAGCTAGGATTACAGGCATACACCACTGTGGCCAGTTAATTTTTTTATTTTTAGTAGAGAGGGCGTTTTACCGTGTTTCCCAGACTGGTCTTGAACTTCTGACCTCAAGCAATCCAACTGCCTTGGCCTTCCAAAGTGCTAGGATTACAGGTACGAGCCATCAGGCCTAGCCTGCTATTTTTTTTTCAGTAACAACTCTATCTTTATAGGTTTACAAGTACTGTATTTGAGTTATTTTAGCAGCAAATAAGTGTAAACTTAATATATTTTTGCTTATTATTGAGTAAAATTTTTTTTTCCATAACCTAGAGGCAGTTGCTGAATTTTATAAACTTGAACTTTGGCTTTCAGGCATTATAAGGCACAAGAAAAGAAAATAAAGTTCAGAATTGATCAAGTTGGTAGCCTGCAACTACACCAGTTATCCATAAAACTGGTGTCTCAGAAAGATGAACTAGAAACTCAACTAGATTTTTAAGGAAAATTGACTATCTTTAACTGTGCTGCTTTTCAGAAGCTTGAAATTGCTTCTGTGTATTTTTTATTGTATTCTAGTCCTTATGTGGGTTTACAGACTGAGTTCATGTTACCTAAAGATTTCAAGCCACGGAGGCCAGGATATCGAGGCTACAGTGAGCCAAGATTATGCCACTGTGCTGCAGCCTGGATGACAAAGCAAGACACTGTCTTGAAAAAAGAAAAAAAAATTCAAGCCATTGAATTCTGGGTAGCCAAGAACAATGGATGGATGCCTAAACCCACATCTTCCTATATAACTTTCCAACAAAATATAGAAAAGCAAAATCAAATATATCTACTGTAGACTCTTGAACAATGTGAGGGTTAGGGGTGCTGACCTCCCCCATGCAATCCGAAAGCTGTATGTAACTTTTGACTTCCCCAGAATTTAACCATTAGTAGCCTACTATTGACTGCAGTCCTTACCAATAACATAAAGAAACAATTAACACATATTTTGTGTGTTATGTGTATTATATACTATATTCTTATGCTAAAACAAACTAGAAGAAATAAAATGTTAAAACCATAAGATAATCTTTACTTCTTATTAATTAAGTGGAAGTAGGTCACCATAAAGGTCTTCATCCTCATCTTCATGTTGAGTAGGCTAAGGAGGAGGAAGAAGAGGAGGGGTTTGTCTTGCTGTCTTAGGGGTGGTAGAGATGGAAGAAAATCCATGTATAAGCTCACCCATCCATTACAAACCCGTGTTGTTCAAATGTCAGCTGTATACGAAAACATTCATATTATATAACTGCAAATACGTGTGCTTAGTACTGTCAGTTTTAAAAACAGAAAACCACTAAAGCTCTTACCAGAGGCCTTTCTAACAAGGCAGGATGAAAGTCTAAGAAAAACTACTCAGAGAAGAGAACTAGCAGTGGTTATAGAACTGCTTTAAAATCATTGCCAGAATGTGAAGATACTGAAAATGTTTTCTTGTAGATCAGAGAACTTATGATATGAAAGAAACATAAAAGTGTCCACACAACATGGAGTTTCTGTAGAGTAAAAAGGCAAAAATGAGTCATGGTACCTGCTGGTGATTGGGTAATGAACGGGGCCAGAAGAGAAAGCAAAAAATTTAGGGTCTTAAAACACCACCACCAAAAAAAAAGAAAAAATCAAAGGACTCATACACACTTCCACCACCAAAAAACCAAAAAAAAAAAAAAAAAAGGAAATTCAGCAAAGAAATGGGACTTTGGTACATTGTCAAAAGAAGGTGCCCCTGAATTAAGAATCTTTTAAGCTAGTCTTAATCCACAAAATGAACAGAATAAAACTAGACCTTTGTAAGTTACTAGAAGAAAACAGATTTGGTATGCTTTAGTTGATGGTACCCTCTCCCCCAGAAGCTATAAAGCGGAAAGAAGATAGTGACAACACTGTAGATTGAATTAGTTTGTCTGTTCAGACTACATCTAGGGGTATAGAAAAACACCTTGAATAAGATTCAAATGTTATAAACAAATGGACAGAAAACCAGGATGGATGGAAAGAGTACATTGAATGCAAGAAAAAAATAGGAAGAGGAACATTATATCAGAATTGACTAAATTACAAGATGACTAAGGGAGAATGGACTTAAATGAAAATTTAATAAGGTGTATAAAATAAAGGTTGAAAAACAGCTAAGGAAATAAAAATGAGATAAATATAAAGAGTTGGTGAAAAAATGGTTGAAATGGAAGATAGGCAGAGACAAAATAACCATATATATAAATGCAATCCCTGGAAAAGAAAACAACAATGGGATGTAGCTACTACTAAAGACGATAATCAAAGGAAACTTTCCAGAAATAAAAGATCTAAATCTACATATTGAAAGGGCCTACTGGATAATTTGAAAGATTAACCCCAAGCAATCCACCCTAAGACATGTCTTACTAAAACTGTTTGACTTTAAACATAAAATATCTCCAAGTTCTCTAGGAACAAAGACCAAATAACTTAAAAGAACAAAATAATTTTATGGTGCTAGACTTCTCGACATCAGCTTAAAGCAAGGCATCAATGGAGCATTTAAAATGACTCAATGAAAAAGTGTGAGCCAAGGATTTTATAACTTTGACCCTAGCAATCCCACTTCCGGACATTTACCCTAAATGTATACCTTCCAAAATTAAAATGCATATGCATAAGTTTATTTATTGCAGAATTGTTTTTATAATACTATAATAGTAGAAACTAAATTCCCATACATAAAAAAGAGTAGTTGAGCAAACCATGGTATATCTGTACTCTGAAGTATTGTTCTGTATTAGTGTGTTTTCTCCGGAGAAACAGAACCAATAGGACATGTAGATATATAAGATGTATTATGATGAATTGGCTCACAGAGTTATGGAGGCTAAGAAGTCCTGAATCTGAGATTGGCAAGTTGAAGACCCAGAGGAGCTGATGGTATAGTTTCCAGTCTCAGTCCACAGGCCTGAGGCCAATGGTGTAATTTCCAGCCTGAGTCCAAGTCTGAAGGCCGAAACAACTGAACTTAAATGTATTTTAAAAGAATAATACTCTTTGCAAGGATTGGCAGTACTAACCCAGGTAACTTTAGAATGTGCTATTTTGACACTGTACTATATGGCTAAAGACAAATCATAAAGAACTGTAAATATTTCACTTAGAAGATTTGTTTTTTACATTGTTAGGTGAGGATTAGCAATTTTAGATCTATTTGTATTCTTAGACTGGACAAGTTGATGAATACATTGTGGCTAAATGGAGTCAGTTTATCTGTCTTGGGAAATTGAGTTACACATGTGGGAAGAAGGAATGCCAGCATGAACCACAGTATGTTGGATTAGTATTTGAGATAGTATGAAATATTTCTTTTTAATATATAGGACTACATATAAATATATATGTGTGTGTGCATACATCTGTTTCCTACCTTTTTCACTAAGTAGGCTTACAAGCAGATATCTGAGTAACAATATACATATTGTAGCTATATCTTAGTTTCAAAATAACCATTCTGTAGTGAAAGGAAACAAGAATCTTTGTATAAATGACTGATTATAGGATGAGGCATGGAAAGTAAACATGAGCCTGAAACATCTTGTACCAGAAACTAGGAAAGTGCTCAAAAAATGATGAGTACATGTCAGGAGGACACAAGAGCCAGCCTTAAGGTCTATAGGCTAAACCTAGGAGATTTGAGCTACAAAATAGTAAAGGATTGTAATCTGTTCAGTTAAGAATCTGTGAGTCCCTACTGATAAAAATTGGGAAAAGGGAAGTTTTTCCTAAAAAATGTAGAGTCATGATGGAATTAGAAAATCACCGTTTTATAACCTCCATGGTAGTTGTTTCAGGCAAGAATCCTGAATGAATGCTTAAAGTAGTGGACAAAACTGATGAAAAACAGCATATTTACATAGTTTGCTAAGGTCTTCATATAATATTTATGAATTATAAAAAGGAAAATAATAACTTTATAGTACAGAAAATGTAGCAGGTACTACCTTAACCACATAATCAAAGTTAACTAGTAATAGGACAGATTGATACCATGTGCCACCAGTATGATACCTTGAAAGAACAAAAATAGTCTGGGTATGGTGGCTCATGCCTGTAACCCCAGCAATTTGGGAGGCTTAGGTGGAAGGTTCTCTTGAGCTCAGGTGTTCAAGACCGGGTAACATAGAGACCTTGTCTTTACAGCAAACAAACAGGATTAATTATGTGTGGTGGTGGCATGCCTGTGGTCACAGCTACTTGGGAGGCTGAGGTGGGGTGATCACTTGAGCTCAGGGTTTTGCACCACTGCCTGGAGCCTGGGCAACAGAGTAAGACCCTCCCCCCACAAAAGGGAATAAAATGTGTAATGTCAGACAAACCTAAGTAACTGGCCTATACTCTTCAAAAATATCAAGGTTATGAATGATATAATCTGAAGAACTCTTACAGATTAAAGGAAGATGAAGAAATTTACAGATTAAATGATGTGATAGCTAAATGCATCTTATGATTGCTGCATAATGATATAGTAGGCTAATTTTGAATAAGATCTATTGTGCACATTTTAATACAAAGATGGAAAACATGAAAGAGTGATTAAGAGACATGAAGAATGGAAAGGATGTCTGATATACTTCTAATTATAGTTACAAAGTGGAACAGTGAAAACATTTGAAGAAAAAAATGAAAAATTTCTAATATTAATGAAAGCTAATCAGATAAATTCAATGAACCCACCTAGGGTAAATAAAGAGAAAAAACACACCCAGATACATCACAGTGGAATCACAGAAGACCAAAGACAAATAAATTTATAACATCAGACAGAAAAATGTGTTACTTAATTTATTTATTTTTAGAGAGAATGTCTCACTCTCTCACCTAGTCTGGAGTGCAGTTGTGCGGTCACGGCTCACTGCAGCCTCGACTTCTTCAGCTCAAGTGATCCTCCTGCCTCTGACTTCGTAGTAGCTGGGAGTACGAGTGCATGCTGCCACACACGGCTAATTTATTTTTTGTAGAGGCAGGGCCTCACTGGTGCTGCTCAGGCTGGTCTCAAACACCTGACCTCAAGCAATCCTTCTGCCTTGGCCTTCCAAAGTGCTATGATTGCAGGTGTGAGCTACCACAACTGGCCAGTACACTACCTTTACAAGAGTGACAATTAGATGGACAGATGAATTCTCAACAACAATGGAGGCCAGTGGGAATGATATCCTTATTGTATCAAAACAATATTTGTCAACCTAGAATTCTTTACCTATCAATATCTTTCAAAAGTGAGGTAAAATAAAGCTATTTTCAATGAAGCAACATTGAAGGGAGTCCTGAAGGATATTTAGGCAAAAGAACGGTGATCCCAAAATGGGAAATCTGACATGTAGAAGGAATAAAGAGCAAAGAAAGTGGTAAATGTTCTGTATAAATCAGTAATTTATTGGAATTAAAAAATAGAGCTAAAGCATATAGTAATAGCATCTAAAGTGAGTAGGGCATAAATGAGCTAGAGTCTTTTAAGGTCCTTGTTTTGTCTAAGAGAAAGGCCTGTATTAACTTACCAAGACATTTGGATGTATCCTGTTATTTCTAAGATCATCAGTAAAAGAAGAAAAGTTGGCTTTTTAACTTCCAAGCTAGTAGAAGGGGAAAAAATAAATATTCAACCCCAAAGAAGGAGATGTTGGTAGATACAGTAGGTATGCAAATACAAATCTGGAATAAGATTGTAGATTTAAAACTAAATATATTAGTCATATTACCTGCAATCGTACTACTTAAAGCTCCATTTAAAAGATAATATTGTCAGGATAGATTGTAAGCTGGTTTACAAGAGATATATCTAAAACAATATGTCAAGGTTTAAAATTGATACAAAAGATACAAGAAAGTGAAATTAAATACTGGAAAAATTTTGACTTTAAAACAAAAAAGCATTGAGTTGTTTTATAGTGATGAAATGTTTGCTTTATCAAGAATACAAATTTAAATTTGCATGTGGCTAATAACATGGTGTTAACTATAGGAATTTAAAATTGACAGATTTTCAAGGAGAAATATGCATAAAAATAATGAAATATGTTTCTAAATAACTCATAAGTTAAGAGGTAGTGGAAATTAGGAAATATTCTGAAGTAAATCACATTCTGTAAGCTAAAGCTTTGGGACTACAGCTAAAGTTATAATTAGAGGGAAATATGTAACTTTAAATACAAATATGAGAGAAAAAGATTGAAAATTAATGAACTAAGAATTTATCTCAAGGTATTGGAAATAACCCCTTCATAGTAAACCCAAAGAAAGTAAAAGGAAGAAAATTATTAAAATAACAAAATATTATGATATTAAAACAATAAAAAGGATAAAATGAGCCAAAAGTTGGGTCTTCAAATTGATAACTAAAATTGGACAATTTTACTGAAGATGATTATAAAAATACTCAATACTAACTAGAAATATAAAAGGGAACATGACTTCAGTTCTGTGTACATTAGAAAGGTAAGAGATACTGTTAACAACTTTGTCTAAGAACTTGAACATTTACATGAAATACCTAGGAAAAAAACCTGCTAAAACTCACTAAATGTTCTGGAATTGTAGATTGAATGTTTTTTCATATAGTCATATACTGGAATATTGCAATGAGCTATGGCTGTTTTCATTAATACGGATGAGTTCAGAAACGTAGCATTGACCAAAAGAAGCAAGTTACAAAAGAATTAGAAACAAGCTGCTTAAGAATACAGATATGCATTTAAAAAAAAAATACAGATGAAGCCACACAAGATGTAATATAAGGCTTATATACCTGTGTGGCAAAGCAAGGAAATGATTGATTATGAAACTAAGCAAAATTGTTACTCCTGGATGGAGGAAGAAGAGGTAGAGTACTTCTAAAGTACTAATTATGTTCTGATTCTTAACCTGAGTATTTTTATTATTTAAGTTTTATATGTGTATTTTGTATTGTCTTTTGTGTATATGCTTGATTATAAAAATAGAGAAAAACCACTAAGTCGAAGGTTATTGAAACTGTCTTAATTTAATGGAATCAAATTACCTCTGTTTCTGTAGTCATTCTGGACCTGGTTGAATAAACTACTTAAAACACTGTTTGAAAAATCAAGTGACCGAAGGAGACCCTCTATGCCTGTAATACAGTCCAGGGATCCATTAGGTTTTAGTTGGTGGATTATTACTCATGTAGCATCATTTTACCAGTTTGATCGCCATGGAGTACTAGATGAAATGGTAAGACTTCGTTTTTTAAAAACTTTCTTATATTGTCAAATAATATGTATTATTTGGACAAATTAGAAAGTGAGCAGAAACAAGTAAAGTCAGATTACAAACACAGAGATAAATTATTTATATCCGTGTATAATGTTTCTGTAAACATCTTGAAAAATTATAAAGTTTATGTTTTAATTAATTTTAAAAAGGGAACTTGTGGAAGATTTTGTATATAGTCCTGGCCCTGCTACTGAGCAATTGTGTGACCCTAAGCAAATTATTTAAACCTTTCCAACCCTGTCTTCCCTTAACAAAAAATCATAGAGTTGGATTGTCACAGAGCTTCCTTCTAGTTTTAAAATCTGTTAAGATTGGCAAAGAAATATCTCGAGGAATGAATTACTTATTTTTGTGAATAATTTAGTAAAAGAACTTGAGAATAACACTTCCCTAGTGAAGCTTTTTACTAAGATAATTTATTAAGCAACCATGAAGTTTGCTTCAAGTAGAGTTTAGTATATTAATTTCTCATTAGAAACATTTTTTACAGTGTTACTTTAAAAACCCTATGAATAAAGCCAGCTAATAGATGTCTACTTTGAAGCCCTAGTTTTATACAATTTCTACCATATTCAGAAATTAATAGTATTGTATTATTATATCAGCCTATCAGTTCCATAAAATAAACATCTAGAATCATGAAGCAAATATGTCTGTATTTTCAAAATTGGTCTTTTTTATGGCAGTGGTTCCCAAACCTGGCTGATCATTAGACTTAATTGTGAATTTTTAAAAATCCAGGTATCCAGGTCAGGCGTGGTGGCTTACACCTATAATCCCAGCACTTTGGGAGTCCAAGATGGGTGGATCACTTGAGATCAGGAGTTCCACACCAGCCTAGTCAACGTGGTGAAACCCTGTCTCTACTAAAAATTCAAAAACTAGCAGGGCATGGTGATGTACATGGTACTTGGGAGACAGAGGCAGGAGAATCGCTTGAACCCAGGAGATGGAGGTTGTGGTGAGCTGAGATCACCCCATTGCACTCCATCCTGGGGAATAGGGTGAGACACCATCTCAAAAAAAAAAAAAAAATCCAGATATCTAGCTCTTAACTCTGGAGATCCTGATGTAGTAATCTGATTTGGAGTTTAGAAATCCTGATTTTTAAAAAGTTCTTGATTCTCATCTTCTAAGAGGTATGGGAACCATTGCTTTATGAAACATATTCTTTGATACGCTTGATGGATTTTCCTCTTTGGAATATTGAATAGACCCAGCTTTGGGAAGTCATCTAGGGAATCTGACGGTTAGTATTAATATAGCATCATAGAAATGGAAAGGGTCTCAAAAAGTCCTTTAAATAATCCCCTTAATAATAAAAGACCCTTTAGGAGATCCTAGGATACAGTGAAATAAGTCAGACATTGGTCTGAGAAGTTCACACACAGCTCAGTATCCGTGTAGTTAAGTCTTCTACCAATTTATTGAGAAATGTCAATGAACTTCTCACTGAAAATAATTGTGTTTTTTGTTTGTATCTGTGTGTATTTGCCATGCCAATACAGAGTAAATAATAAATTTTAGCAATTGCCGTTATTACTGTAGTAGCTTTTTTATTAAGTGTTTTTGTGGAGTTAATGTGATTTCACATATTTTAATTTTAGAATACTAGAACAATATTAAAGGAACTAAAAAAAAATTACCTATGATTCTAAGATCTTAACATAAGCATTCGCATTTCTCTTCCTTTCCAGCTTTAGTTGGAGGAACTTTAGCTCCTCCAAGTATATATTTCTCATTTTAATCAATCTAAATAAATATGGCAATTAAGCATTTCTGAGTTTATGTATTAACATAATATTAGTTGCCTGTGAGAGGATACACATGAAATAGATTGTACTACTTTTTTTTTTTTTTTTAATTTGAGATCGAATCTCACTCTGTCACCCAGGTTGGAGTGCAGTGGCATAATCTTGGCTTACTGCAACCTCTGCCTCCCGGGTTCAAGCAACTCTCCTGCTTCAGCTTCCCGAGTAGCTGGGATTACAGGCACCCATCACCGAGCCCAGATAATTTTTGTGTTTTTAGTAGAGATAGAATTTCACCATGTTGGCCAGGCTGGTGTCGAACTCCTGACCTCTGGTGATCCTCCTGCCTCAGCCTCCCAAAAGTGCTGGGATTACAAGCGTGAGCCACCACACCCTGTCAGATTATTACTTCTTGCTTTAAGGAATATGCTTTTAGGTTATTAATACTTGTCAGAACTGTATTAAAACTTATTTGAGTGCATAGTATATTTCGATATTAGTTGATATTGACCCTCCAGATATTCTCAGTGTGGTAGGCAATCTAGTCACATTAATATATATCATTGCTATTGTAATATTGAATTGCACTGATATAACCACCCATGGTAACAGTGCTGAGATCACTCTTCTATTTTATACAGAGAACTCCAGAGGAGATTATTGCTTTTATTAGCTCTGAGTCAAGGTAGTAAATGAATTGTCTGTGTTTAAAATAGCTTAACGTGTCTTTTAATATTTGTCAGCAGTTCCTGTGTGATTTTCTTTTGCCAAGAGACTTTTATTTTTTAAAATCGTATATTTTATGTAGAAGGTTTTAAAAGAAAAGGCCCTGATAATTAATTGAAAAAGAACCCTGCATATGATAAAATGATGAGGATATGTAATATATATGTGTATATGTACATGTAAAATAAACTTTGCCTTTGTACATGAGTCCTCAAAGAGTTTTAAATATTTCTGGATTTCTTAAAGGTTTTTAAAGAAAAACAAGCTCTTTAGGTAATAACAGTTTTCATTACGGCTAAAATTTATGTGCTGCATTTGCAACATATTTATTATTGCATAGTTACATATATTATCTCAGTGAAATATGAAGTAGGTGAGAGGGTAATGGATTTGTTTTACAGGTAAAGAAATTGAGATGCACTGTGGTTAAATATCACCCTATTTTATCTCTTAGATAAACTTGGTATTAGAGTTCTCCTAAGGATTGCCTCTTCTGAATAGGTCTTTGATAGGGTAACCACGTGTTCCAGTTTGCCAGGTACAGACAGTGTACCTGGATGCCTATTATCTATTTATCCTAACTGGTTAATTTTTCCTTTTATCCTCAAAGTGTTTCAGTTTAACTGACAAATCAGATAGTCATTCTAAGCTATGAACATAAAAGCATATTGACATGTTGTTTCTGAGAGATCATATAAGATGTTAATTTGGGTCTGGGATCTATTTAGATTAAAATTTTGAAAATTCTTTTTTTTTCACCTTATGATATATTAACATAACCAACTACAACAGAGAAAATGATTGTGTAGTAAGCATGTTTTATTCTACTAAAGAGTAATCTGGAGTGAGAGATGATATGAAGTGTAATAATGGCTAGTCACATGTTCTTCACCAGAGAAATATCTCTAATCTTGTGGCAGTATGGAGATGTTTCAGTTTTTAAATGTGAACTGCTTTGCCCTGAAGGTTAATGTGAAATCTTTACATTTTAAATAGGTTTAAAATATAAACCTATAGTGGATTTAAATCACAAAGCTATAATGGATTTAACTCACAAAGCTAGCCAATTTCTTTGTGTAGGCCTATAAGAAAAATTTGGTATCTCACTTTTCATATTAGAGTCATTAGATTTTCATACATTTCTATTTAATGGTTTTCTCTCAACCAAGATGAGAGTGGGTTGCTCTCACAATTCTACTCATCTATTTAAAACCAAATATAGTTTAAAAAGGAAAATTACTTCTGGGCATTGCAGGGGGTCAGTTCTAACAGTGTTTTCTGTACCCAGAACATAGTACAATCAGTCAGGTTAGCTGATGCTCATCTTTGAAACATCTGAAATAGTAAACAGATAAAAGTTTGAAAGGTAACCTGAAAATGAAAGTTGCACCAGACTACCTTGTCTGCTGGAAGTGGAGGGTGGAGGATCTATTTTACATGTCTGGTAGAGAGCCTACCTATACAAAAGCTTAAATGGGTATCTCAGTTTTAATAGTGAGATAAGAAATATAAAATGTAACCTCAAAGGGATGACATCCTACCTCCTTTCTATCAGCAGATTTAACTTGGTAGGTAGAAAAAAAATATGCTGTAGCTACTCAAAGTGAAATTTTATTGTGGAAGAAAAATCTATCCTTTTGATACATATTCTCTTACATTTGATTTGGGCATGATATAGTTGCATTCTTTTCTTTGAATTACTGTTTATTTTTTTTTTAGATTATAGCCACAATACTGATTTATATAGTTGAAATTCTTTGGGTGAGAATTACACTATTTTTCTGTAATTCATGTGATTCAAATGCTTTGATAACACAGAATGATTGAAATATACTCAACAGTATCCAGTTATAAAGCTAAAACTTAAATTACATCAACCCTATCATGGCCCTTCTCACTTGGCACTGAAGGTGATTTTCCTAATAAAGAATGATACAAAAATGTATTCCTGAAATCTGAGGGAAGGCGTACTAAGGAAAAAAAATTGGTTACTGGTACATGTTATAATAGAAGAAATATAGGCTTTGGTGCCAGATAAATTTGGATTTGAATTCATTCTTTGACTTCTACATACATGACCTTCCTAAGACTTAATTATGTTTTCCGTGAAATGGGGAAATTTTTTTGAGGAAGTAATGTATAAAGAACATAACACTATGCATATAGTATTGATTTAAGAAAATGATCTTTTTTTGAGAGAGACTTTTAGGGCCAACTGCCAAGTTTAAGGGCACAGTCCCTAAGGCTGTCTCTACTTCTGACACCAACTGAAAGCTCAGGGTGTTCCCAAAACTATCCTTAGGTTTGATAATTTGTTAGGACTCACAGAACTCACTGAAAGCTATTATTTTGTTTTCTTAAGGGGAAGGATATAAATTAACATCAGCCAAGGGAAGAAGGACATAGGCCAGAGTCCAGAGTACCAAATGTGGAACTTCTGTTGTTTTCTCCTGATGGAGTCAGGCCACGTTCGTCTCCTGCCATCTGTGTGTGACAGTATACAAGGAGTGTTGCAAAATAGGTGCCCACTCAAGCCTCAGTGTTCATAGTTTTTATGGGAGTTCCATTATGTAAGCATGGACCATTAAATTGCTCACATGACTGGTTTCAGTTTCCAAGTCACCTGACTTAAAGCCCCCAGGCTGAGTGACATTGTTGGTCTTTTGGGCATGACCAGTCCCTAAGCTAAGACAGTATGGGTGTGTCCAGCCTTCACTCTCTATTACATTGTTAAATTATCCAGTATGACCATAGGCCCTTAGTCAAAGATGCTATTATCAGACATAACATTCAGAGGGCCCAGAGAGGACCTCCCAGGAAGCTAAGTGCAAAGGCTATGTCTTTTCTTTTCTTCTTTTTTTTTTTGTTTTCTTTTAGTTTTTGAGATGAAGTCTTGCACTGTCACCCAGGCTAAAGTACAGTGGCACGATCTTGGCTCACTGCAATTTCTGCCTCCTGGGTTCAAGCAATTCTTCTGCCTGAGCCTCCCATGTAGCTGGGATTACAGGCACGTACCACCACACCCTGCTAATTTTTGTATTTTAGTAAACACGGGGTTTTACCATGTTGGCCAGGCTGGTCTCAAACTCCTGACCTCAAGTGATCCACCTGCTTCTGCCTCCCAAAGTGCTGGAATTACAGGCTTGAGCCACCACGCCCAGCAGGCCAGATCTTTTTGGGCAAGGCCAAATTCTTTACTCAACATTTTCTCCCAATAAATCATTTTTTTTTTATTTTTTTTGTTTTTTTTTTTGCATTCACTTTATTTCTGTATGTCAAAAAGTCAATAATTTTTCTAAAAATAACTAAATCATTATATTAATAGTCTGTTGCTGTGTCACAGAAGTTTACTAGCATCAAACAAAAATTTATTATCTAACACTCAATTTCTGAGAGGTCTTCAGGAAAAGATTAGCTGGTTGGTTCTTGCTCAGGGTCTGTCATGAGGTTGCAGTGAAGCTATCAGACAGGGTTTCAGTATCTGAAGATTTAACTGGAACTGGAGGATTTGCTTTCGGCTTTACTTTTGTTGGCAGAATGCTTCAGTTTCTCATCATATGGGCTGTTCACAATATAGCTGTTTCCAGATCAAGTTAACAGGTCAGAGTATCATGAAGATGGAAGCTTCAGTGTCTTGTAACCTATTCTTGGAGGTGACATACTATCACTCATATTGGTATTGGTAAACTGTTAGTGACCAACCTTAGTACAGTGTGAGAGGGAATTGTAGAAAGCATAAATTCCAGGAGACAAGGGTCATTGGGGGACATCTTAGAGGCTGACTACCATACTCTATTCTCTTTATTAAGAAAATATTGGCGGAGCATGGTGGCTCATGCTTGTAATGCCAGCACTTTGGGAGGCCGAGGTGGGTGGATCACAAGGTCAGGAGTTCGAGATCAGCCTGGCCAATATGGTGAAACCCTATTTCTACTAAAAATAGAAAAATTAGCCAGGCATGGTGATGGGCACCTGTAGTTCCAGCTACTCAGGAGGCTGTGGCAGGAGAATCATTTGAACCCAGGAGGTGGAGGCTGCAGGGAGCCAACATCCGGCCACTGCACTCCATCCTGGGTGACAGTAAGACTCCATCTCAAAAAAAAAATTATTTAGAGATTCACTATAGTTAGCATTTTACATGAATGTTGTCTAGCCATTTAAATCATGATGAGTATTCATTATGCTTTATTTAACACTTTGTCATTTTAGTTCATTCCTGTGAGCATCATATTCTTTGTAACCAGGGACAAGAAGGGTATGGTGAAAGTCTTTCTTTTACTTTTTAAAGTCTTAGGTTTTGGTGTTTGATGTCTTATGATAACTTTTTATACCTTTTTTCCCCTCCACATTAGAAACTGGTTATTACTTGCTTATTATTTAAAATGCTTTCTTTGCTTCTGGTTTTGTTCAGTATGCACATGTGTAGAACTTAAGAACTGAGTATTAAGTGAACAAAATATCCTGTGAGAATGTTTTCCAGGCTTTCCTTTTGGAAATGTGGAATTGTTTTAAGTGCTTATGTAGCCTTTGTGAAAGTCCTTTTTAGCTTTCTTCCTTATCACAGAGAACATTCTAGATATTTGAGGTTGCCAGATAGGGGACCATTTGATAGGTAGCACTGTGTAAAGGTTCCTTTGTTTTCTGTGTAAAATTTTTAGTTACCTTGTTTACTAAAGCAGATGGTCTCAGGTTTATTATGCATAAAATGAAGGAAAAAGCTCCAGTGATTAAAGTGGAATATAGGGATGAATACTCAGCATTAAAAAAAAACACCAAAAATACATGTAGATATACGGTGGGGTTTTTTTTTTTTTTTTCTGTTGGATTTTTGTATCTGAAAGCAGAAATTAAAGATTTGGTAGAATATCTATATCTTACTGAAGTACCACTGTTACAACTCCTGTTATGGTTTGTATTGGATTGGAATAGCAGTACATTTTTTTTCTGCCAAGTTCGTTAACTAACTCTTTACCAAAGCAATATTAGAAATTCAAGAAATTACATTAATGCTGAATGATAGAGAAAAATGTACTGCACACATAATTTCCTATACCTTAATTTTAAATATAGGCATGATCAAGCGCATTAATTTTGATATACTACTATTTTTTCCCTTTCTAGAGAAAAATGGAATCAAATTGGAACTTTGTAGAAGAACTGCTGAAAAAGTCCATCAGTGTTCAGGTATGCAATTAAAGTAAGACATTTTATGGTCTTTGCTAAATTTTTATGCCATAAATTTTATTTTTAAAACCAAGCAAGCTGTTAAAAATGATTCAGATAACAAATAACTTCTATGCTTTGAAGGGTCACAGTAGGTTCTTTTAGTGATTATTCTTTAAAGATTTTTAACACTGAGTTGTCAGTTCAAGGACAAAGATAATTATCCTAGTTGGTGACTTTGACAAAATGTATTCAAAATAAGTGGTAGATACTTCAGAACTGTATGCCATTCCTTGACTGTATGAATCAAACTAGGTGACACAATGAGGGAGATAGTCGTTGGCATTGGAAATTCGGCTGTATCCTCATCACAGCAGGAAGGTGACTTGCCTTGCTGAGCAATTTGTCTTACAGGCTTGAATCATATTCTAACTGATAAGGTCCTAGTTTCTGAGCATTCATTTCATACCTTATCATTTTTCTGTCTGCAGAGCTGTTAATGTAGTGTTTCATGGCCTAGAGGTCAGACTTGACCTCTTTTTAAAATAGTTTTAAACATGCTGTTCTTCACATTTTTAAACATATTGTATGGAAGCCCTGTAAATTTTTATAATATGTTATTTTTTAAAGAGTTTATGGAGAATTATAATAATATTTTGGAATTTTGGAAACTTTCTTTTAAGAAATAAAGATTATTTAAAATTTGAAGAGGAATAAAAGAGAAATATAGTAGTATAATACTGCTTTATAGGGGTGGGTGGGGGACTGTGTGTGTGTAGAGTAGCTGTGTCTTTGGAAAACATTTTAATTCCTTGAAATTTTCTTTTGCTTATTATCTACATTAACTCTTACTTTTTTAGGAAACATAAGGTATTTAGTTATAATATCAATCATCTAACTATGAACTAAAAATTCTAGCTTAGAATGACAAAGAATTCCACATACATAAATTGTATCAGAAACAAAAGATCTGTTACCTTTTTATAATCTTTTCTACAATCCCTTTAAAAGTTTTTGTTTTATATTTCATTTTTGTCCTATATCATACTCATTGATTTTCCTCACTTTTTGAGAACATACTGATTTAGTAACTTATGTACATTTTTTCTTATGTACATTTTTTTATTTCAGAATAAAAGGAATTACTAAAAGGTGGCTGTGAAATGAAATGCATATTACAGTGGTCATTGTCATTTGTATCAGTTATTCAGTCTTAATGCTTTAACTTGGCATACTTAAAACCAAATGTAAAGAATTTCAGTAAAGTCTGGATAACATTCTGTTAACAATTACTGAATCTGAGTCAGTAAGTTGGTGCTTTAATTTTCAATTAAATTGTAACTGCTTGTGTCCTTTAAATTTCTTGCTCCTGGACCCATGTTTCTGTTGTATTTAATAATTTTTAAACTCCCTTTTAGCTCTACCAGTGTATGAATTTATGGTTTTGCACTCAGCTGGTTTTAAGTTACAGAATACTTTCTAGGAATCTCTAAAGGTTATAGGATAAATATATACTCAAAAGGTTTATATGGATAAATATATATATTTACATATTATATAAATATACAAAATATATATATATAAATAAATTTATTCTGTCTCCTGCTGTTCCTCATTAGGATACATATTTCCTAGGCAGGAATAACAAGAGAATTTGTCATCATCTCTGTTTCATAGAACGAGTTTGCTTTTTGTCTAAGACATTGAAAACCTTCTTTAAACACTTTTAGTTTCTTGGGAAATAAATACTTTTTTTTCCTTTGTATTTTGACTCCCTATAATTTTGATTTTAAATGAAGGAAACTCATATTTACTTGAAAAAATACTTTTTTTTAGTTGGACTGTCTTACTCATAATGTGCTAAAACTTATTCTGACACTGCATAGCGTACTTTAAAAATATAACTAGTATTTTAATGGTGGCAGTTAAAGCTACTTTAAGGACAAATTAGCAATTCTTAGTAGATAGGGTGGGTTTTTAAAAAAAAAGGCAGACAGTAGGTAGGACTAATTGGCAACTCCCACTTAGACAGACAGAGCAGGGTATTGAGGCTCACATCATGAACTTTTGCTCCAAGAACCACCGCAGGAATATACCAGGAAAACTGAAAAAATTTACAGACCCTTTGAAAGAAGCGGTTTGCTCTCTCCCTCTTTCTCTTCCTCTTTCTTTCTCTCTTACATTCTTTTTTTTTTCTTTCTTTCACTCTTTCTTTCTTTTCTCTCTCTCTTTCTTTCAAAAAAAAAAAAAGAAGCGGTTTGTTCCTGCAAATTCCATGAGACACCCGTAAAACTGTAAGTGCCCAAAGTGTGAGAGGGGAAAAGTCTGTCTCCAGACACATATCCTCACTGGGGAACTGGAAAATCCAAATCACAGGAGAAGGATTTAACCTTACCTAGAGCTGAAGCAAATTTAGAGAGCTGAACAAAATATAAAAGTAGAAGCAGCAGTGGGAAGAGCTCTGTGGGCATGCTAGGTTGCCTAGGAAGCCCAGGGAAGCCTTTTATGAGTGTCTCTCACAGGGGTTCTTGGGGAGGGCAGTCAGTGGAATTTGGGAAGGACCACAAGGAGAAGGAGACTTCCAGCTGAACTTTTTTTTTTTTGAAAGAAAGAAAAAGAGAGTAAAGAAAGTGAGAGTGAAAGAAAGAAAAAAAAGAATGTAAGAGAGAAAGAAAGAGGAAGAGAAAGAGGGAGAGAGAACGGGATTCTTGTTCTATTGCCCAGGCTAGAATGCAGTCTAAAAATGGGTATTAAAAACCTCTTTCATGCCAATAATTGT